>BHFT01035919.1:0-35423 GCA_004320025.1 Laticauda laticaudata | reverse complement strand
GCAAATTTTTGCCCCTTCTGAGAGCGGATAACGGATGGAACATTTTTCTCGTCCGTTGTGTCCGTTTTGCATCCGTTGGGCTGTGTGACAGGGCCTTTAGTGATTATGTGACATATACTATCACAGGAAATGCTGTGTAGGTAGAAGAAAGAGTGAGTTTGACTAAATATTAAGAAATTATAGGAGCCTGGTATCCCACAATCAATGAAGAAGCTGAAAATAATAGTCGAAAATAACTCCATGATGCACTTACAGGAAAGTTTAAACCTCCAGTTTTGAATATTATTTAAAATCTATGAAGAAAGTTTAAACATGCAATCAATGCATGTAGGAGACTTAAGAAAATTTCTGATCTCGAAGAATAAAGAAAAATTTGGAAGCTTATTTCTGGAAAATGAGATGTTACAAACTACTGACTGAAAAGATATCCAAACTTATGAATCTGCCATATTTTCATGTTTTGAACCTATAAACAACTGCACACAGATGCAAAGTATTACAGTCAAATTTGCAGAAGGATATCATGTTTAACTTTAGATCATTGTAGAGGCTCTGTTAGGTTCTGTTCTCTTGTAGATACAGTGAAACATACAATTTGAATAGAGGTACCTTAACTTTTTCAAGCAACTCTGTATGGGATGGATGGATGGATGGATGAATAAATTCAGCAGAGTTGCACAATATGTCTTGTTAATAGTAATGACTAACAACTTAGATGTTATTTTTAAGGTGGTAAAAAAGTTGGAATAAATCCAAAGATCAACAATTTGATGCCAGCATATGAAGTTGCCAAATACGATCTCATATGGATCTGTGATAGTGGCATTAGAGGTAAGTGATTTCTTTCAGTGCCATAGAATGTTATTTGGGAAAAGTACCTGATTGAAGCTATTGAAATAAGTAACATTATAATATTAAATGTTGATGGTATCATGCACTTAATCAAATTACATTCTGCCAAGAAGACATTAGAAATTTTGTGGAAATAGAATTATAATCATTCTCATAGGCACAAAGTGTAAGAGTCAAAGGTAACATGAAACATATGGAAGCAAATGTTGTCAGATTGTTGTTTGATTTTTTTGGAGCTTTTAAGTCGGGTGTCAAACTGGCAGCCTAATGGCCATATGCATCATGTGTAGGACACGCCCACTTCAGCTCTGCAATTGGGAAAATTGTCATGAAACAATGTGACACAGTGAGTTTGACACCCATGCTTTAAATCATTCCCTAGCAGACAGCTATTAGGGGAAGAATGCCTGTTCTCAAAATCAGTAATGGAAATTACTGTTCAAAAATATCATTGTATTCATTAGGAAAAATTGAGACAAACTGTTGGGGTTGCTTCTTGCTATCCTGTGTAGTCTTCCAATTGAGCTCTACAATGTCTGTCTATCTATCCTAGAAAGGTTGGCATGTTTCAAGACAAGTCATTGCACAATAACTACCTGTGTAGCTTCATCTTTATTTCCACGAAGGTGATTCTTAAATAATAAAAATGATGCTAGTGCTAGTTTGATGACCCTAAGACATGAAAGACAGCTGGGTGTACTTGGGACAATCATGCTCTATGTCATCCCAATCCATCTCACAAAGTGGTTATTTTGAGGAAAATAGGAGGCATGAGCATTATGTACACCTGTTTGAGTGATCCAAAAATAAAGGTAGGATATAAATATGTTAAGAATGTATGCCAACTTTCCATTTATGTATCTAGATGGAACAGGATTTCTTTCAGATTCCAAGTTAGATGTCTTGGAGGCAAGTCATTGGGGAACTCCCACAATAGTGTTTTTTTTTTCCTTCCAATTCTTGCATTTGCTATTTGCAGGATAGCAATTACCTCAGTTGGATGGTATTTATTCTCCAGACTCTGATTACTGCTATAATTACTGAGTTATCAAGTCACATTAGGACTATGTAACAAAAAATTAATTTCCCTCACTTTTATAATGTTCAGCAAAGCAGCCAGAACTAAGAAATCACATTGGGGTTGTTGTTTTTTGTTAGATAATAAGATTTCATACTGTGAGGGAGTAACCTAACTACTTGAGAGTAACTTTTTCTTTTTAAAACATTAAGCCATTGATATTAACCATAGTTCTTATTTTCAGTTAACCCAGATACCCTAACGGATATGGCCAATCAAATGACTGAAAAAGTTGGCTTGGTTCATGGCCTGCCTTATGTAGCAGATAGACAGGGCTTTGCTGCCACTCTAGAACAGGTAAGTTTTTGTTTGTTTGCTCAGTTTTGTGGACTTAAATTTTTGTAAATTATAATAGTTTAAAGCTGAAAAAAGAATAAGTAAATGTAAACATCTTACTACAAAAAATATTCACTACTGTAGTAAAAATTGGTTTCATATATTAACTCCAAAATATTATTCTAGACAGTCTGATATTTGTGAATAGTGATATTTAACTATTAGTACTTTGCTGCCAATTCATTATGCAAAAAGTTTATTACTTTACATGTAGCATTTTACATGGAGAGCTTTCTAATAGTTTTGAGTGAAAAGGCTTATTGCATTCCCTCTTCCTGATGATTCATTCATTGTAGCATATATTTTTGTAGGAGGCCATTGCTTGCAGCGTTTAATAACTTATTTGGAGTTCTGAATTTTAATACATTGTTAGTACCACAGAGGTAGCAATTTTTAAAATTTGGATGAACTCAGATTTATAAAGGATTGCATGAACTCAGTTTCCTAAATGGCAAATATAGCAGCCTTAATTCATATACAATGGCACATTGACAATAAAGGAATCAATTGTTTGTAGTTAGTTCCTGAGCAGATATTGCTGTCTAGATTTGAAAGTTCAGTCTTTTTGCTTTGTTAACTTTACGCCTTAATGCTGAATTGAATAGTGCTTGCTGCCACAACATTTTTGTTGCTAATTCAAGTACAAATATCATCTATAGTACAAAGAAATAGTTTATTGTTATTGAATTAGAAAATATAGTATTAGAGCAAAATATTTGTAATACTTTTTACTTTATTGCATCCTTCTTTTCTTTTTCCCATTTTCCCCTTTTATTGCTGTATCCCATAATTTGTATTGTACTTACGTTGACCTTGTAGTCATTTAACTGATACCAAGAAAAAAACTTTTGTAGATGAACAAAAAAACTGAAAAGTGACAATATAGATAAATTCGTTGAACTGTTTTATGTCGTGGGCTCATTTCATGTGAAGTAGATAAATGAATAATTATTTATCAATTTCTATATGTTCACTAACAGAAGAAGTGACGAAGTACTCTTAAGAACTTCAGTTTTAAGATAATCGACATTCAGATCAATACAGAAACAATGGCAATCTTTATTTGGAGATTTGCATTAAATAATAAGAATGACTGCATAATGAGAAAGTTCTTTTGTATATAAATGAGCAAGATGTTACAAATGGCTGGAAAAATCCAAGGAAGCTCAAACATTTACACATATCTTTATAAGATTGTAATTTGTGCAGGCAGATATTTAAATATCCATGCAAGTGTTAAATGTAAGGGACACTATAGGACCATGACCAAGGCATGTTTTTTTTAAAGGTATATTTTGGAACTTCCCATCCAAGGACCTACATTTCTGCCCACATAACTGGCTTTAAATGTGTAACAGGGATGTCTTGCTTGATGCGAAAAGATGTTTTGGACCAAGCTGGAGGACTTATAGCTTTTGCACAGTATATTGCTGAAGATTACTTTATGGCTAAAGCTATAGCTGACAGGTATGATGATAATGTTCTCAGGAAAAGTTTACCTTTAGTGTTTATCATAATCTGCCATGTTTTTTCTTGTTTGTACAGTAGAGTTCTAGCACATATTATTAAGGGTTTAAAGAAAGTAAAAAGGATCACTTACCCATGTCACTATGCCATCAAAACAGTAAACTAGTCTATGAACTAAGGATTTCAACTTAAATTGTTATAGGTGTTACCTGAGCACTCATTTGCTAGTCTGGAGGCTGCAACACTAAAGCTTTTTCATACAGTAATATCAAAATTTCAAAAATATAACTGCACACAATTAAAAATAAATTTATTAAATTACTGCAAAACAAAAATATTTTTCTTATATTTAACTCTGGTCTCTTGGCAGAATGTGTATGAGTATACTGCAGTATGACCCTCGAAATGCAATTTTGAGACCTCTGACATAGACTGTTTTTAAAAATTGCAATAAGGGATGTTGGGCAATTATTTAGATGTTCTCTATTTTCACATAATTATTTACAGCACCTGGCTAAAGCTCTGCTACATCTGAAAGGAATTTGTCTCATTTATTTTTCAAAGAAATCTGAAACTTTATTCATGTTTTTCTAGTTAACAGGATGATTAGAAGAAACAAGCAATCATGATACTGGTCCTGTGCTTTATCATTCAGTGTCTATATATTTTGATTATTGTATTATATTTTATTGTATTCATTAAATGAATTAATAGCCACTCACATATAAACTATGTGAAATATAGAAAAGTTACATGTTAAACAGAAAACTTTTTCCTGACATGGTATTCCAATTATATCTGTTTGAAGAATATTTAAACTGTGCCTATAGTTGTTTTTTGTTTAGTTAGAGCTGCCCTGCTCAGTTTGTATGAGAGCATTAGAAATGTAAGACACACACAACTGTTCTACTTTGTTTGTGTAGAATGGCTTTTAGGGTCAAATCTAAAGCACCGTGACAGTAGTTGTGAAGTATTTAAAAAGCAAATTCAATTAGTGTTTAACTTTCCAGTGTTTAAAAAAGAAATGGCTTACCAATATCCTTCAACAATGTGATTATCTTGATTATATTCCTTCTTTCAGAGGTTGGAAATTTCAAATGGCTTCACAAGTTGCAATGCAAAACTCTGGCTCTTACTCAATTTCACAGTTTCAGTCCAGAATGATAAGGTAAAAAAAATCCATCTTTTTATTATCTCATTTATTGACACCTTCAATTTGACATATGTTTTAGGTCAAAGAAGTTCCATTCAAAATTAATAAAATATATAATTCTATTCACTCTTGAGGTTTTTTTCATTCAGTTGTGGATTTTTGACAGCTTATTCAGATTTTATTTTTTAATATTGTGTGATTAAAATTGTATTAATAAATTAAGCCATGTATTAATAAATATTTCAAATTTTCTGAAACATTCTCTATTTTGTTTGATTTTGTAATTAATATATAGACTCGAATTTGGCTTTCAAGTCATGTCAGATGAAACTGGTCTTTATATGCATTATTAACATAGTGGCCAGCTGCATGCTAGTCATAAGTAGTTCAGGCGAATCATCTTTGTTTCGTAGAGAAAAATGTACAAACAGCTTAGGCATGAAGGATATCGTGTTTTTTTTGAACTAAAACCCTGAGATTCATTAAGTAAAGGCAGACACAAAATTATGCTGGGAATGAAACAACAAATGAAGACAAAATCAATTACCTTCTGCATTGTAAGCTACAATACATATTATGTTGAATTTTGTTTGTATTATGTGAGCTTGTAAATGAAAAGATTTGATTGGGGTGTATGTGGACACAATTACATCAAAGCAATGTCTCTTCTGCTCTAAGTTGGTTCTTACTAAATAGGCATTTTAGTTTTTGAGCATTTAAAAAGCAATCATGTACAAGTCAGAGGATAATGATTTTGATTGTCCCTGGATTTAGTATTTGTCCTAGAGAAGTCTGATTTCAGCAAATTGTCCTTGATGCTAATTCTGAAATCTGTTTGTTTGATGTGCTAGAAATCACAATTAACTTCAGATTCGTTTCTGGTTTGTGTTAGTTCTAACATGGTAGACGATATTGCAGAGTTGTAGCAAACTACTCAGAGTTGGATCTGAAGTAGTTAATGTGAAGGATATAGGGTTAGGATTTGAGTTAGATTTTCAACAGGTAAATTATTGTTTATAGATCTGTCACTCTATTATAGTCCCCTTGTTTTCTTCAAATTCAAGTTTACTAAGGTAAAATTTATGAGATCTACATCAATCTATTTTCATCTAATCATATATTTTATTTAAGAAAAAGTGCTGGCACCTGTTAAAATGTGGCTGTTAGTACAATGTAATCCATAAAGTAAAATGAGTTAACTCATTGTCAGCCTGAAAATGTTACCCTTTAAGGAATTCTAATCTCATTTGCTTTTTAATCCAGCATTACTCTAACTCCAATTCTTGTAGTTCAGCATTGAGATCCAGAGTATTCTGTAGTGTCCACTCCTAAATAAGAATAAATAAAATTGCAGTCTTTCCTTTGATGCTCAAAAAGGAAAGAATACCAGCTTTAAAAAATCCATTTTATGTCAGATTTCCCATAGATCAGCAGAAGTCTTTTAAAATTAACTTTCATTTATCAGTTTCTGAATGCAGTAATATTAATTTCTCCTGTTTAAATATATATTTTTAATTTATTAAATATAGGTGGGCCAAACTGCGGATTAACATGCTTCCAGCCACAATAATCTGTGAGCCAATCTCAGAATGCTTTGTTGCGAGTTTGATTATTGGATGGGCAGTTCATCATATGTTCAGATGGGATATAATGGTGTTTTTTATGTGTCATTGTTTGGCATGGTTTATATTTGACTACATTCAACTCAGGGCTGTCCAGGTAGGTTCTGCTGAATGGAGACTCAGATATAATAAAATTTCTTTTGTAAATTAATTACCATGCTTTTTGGCATGAATATTTTAAAACCATTATAACATTTTAAGTGTATCTCTAAATTCAGAATGAAGACTATGCAAAATGCAAATACTAATGTATTTTTATGTCATGAGTTGCACAGTTTCATGCAATAGAACATTTTAAAACATTTAGCCATTTGATTGATATGAAGGATTGAAGTTCACAAATATTCTCAAACACATCTACCAACATTTTTGGATTAAATGAGCCAGAAATTTGAGTTGGCAATCTGTCCTATATACAAATTGGATAATATATATTATTTAGAGTAATAATTAACATCTAACTGAGGGCATTTGGATTATAATCAATGGGGATGTTATCTGAGTGGAAAGATCTTCTGTTGAAGACATCTAAGGTTTTGCTTAATTCCTTTTTTTTCTTATGCTGTCTGTTCCCCCCCCCCCAAAAAAAAAATCTAGAGAGTTAAAAAAATATCTGGGACAGAGAAGGAATGTCATAAAAGCTGGGGGTTAGGTGTCTGAAATCTGGATGAGGAATTTAAGCAAACAATGTCAAAAAGAGTAATTATGCATGTACATGTAGTCCCTGACTTATAACAGTTCATTTAGTGACCATTTGAAGTTACAACGGCACTGAAAAAAAGTGAGATGACCATTTTTCACACTGATAACCATTGCAACATCCCCACGGTCACATGATTTAAATTTGGATGCTTGACAACTGACTCCCATTTATGATGGTTGAAGCGTCCGAGGCTCAGATCCCCTTTTGCGACCTTCTGACAAGCAAAGTGAATGGGGAAACCAGATTCACTTAACAACTGTGTTCCTAATGTAAGAACTGCAGTGATTTAGTTTACAAATGTGCCGACAAAAGTCGTAAAAAATTTTTTTAACAAATTTCTCACTTAACATAAATTTTGGTCTCAGTTGTGATCATAAATTGAGGACTACCTGTACTGATAACACTGTAGAAACAAGGCTATGTAGGGTTTCTTCAGCATGTCCCTCTGAGTCCATAACATGAAGCTAGTATAGTAGAATTGTCTTCTGGTGATCCATTTATGTACCCAGAAGACTTTGAAGAAGGAGTGTGCTTTTTGGCTGCAGTTACAGGTAGTCCTCGACTTACAACTATTTGTTTAGTAACTATTCAAAGTTACAGTGGTACTAAAAAAAAGTGACTTACAACTGGTTCTCACACTTAAGTCACAATGTCGCCCCGGTCACATGATCAAAACTCAGACACTTAGCAACCAGCATAATCATCATTTGCAATCATTTGAGCTGGTTTCTGAGAAGCAAAGTCAACAGTGGAAGCCAGATTCATTTAACAACTGTAGTGATGTGCTTAACCGTGGCAAAAAGATAGTAAAATCAGGCATGACTCACTTAACAACTGCCTTGCTTCGCAATGGAAATTCTGGTCCCAGTTGTGGTCATGAGTCGAGGACTACCTGTATTTAGCTTCTTTGTACCACAAATGTAGAGTAGTTCTACATGGTAAAAGCACGGTGTAAAATGATCTATGCAAAGTTTTCAGGATCCTAATTAGTCTATATAAAACTAAAAGTGTTGTCATGCATACTTTTATTAAAGATTCTAATTGTGCCTTTAGTTCCTAATTAACTTAGAATAGTTGTTTCTTAAAATATGAGCTACAGATTCACCTGGAGTATTAGAAATAATAGCTAAAAAGTAGCCGCTAAGCTACTTATTTTTTCTGCCTCTTTTTGTAATCTTTTTTAATTTAAGCTTATTAAGTAAATATTTAAATTAGTTGGTGAAATTGTTGCTAATTATGAACTTCTGTTCATATAATCCCTTAGGGCAGTGCTCTGTGTTTTTCAAAACTTGACTATGCAGTAGCATGGTTCATCAGAGAATCCATGACGATATACATTTTCCTCTCAGCTTTGTGGGATCCTACTATTAGCTGGAGGACAGGACGCTACAGATTACGCTGTGGAGGCACTGCAGAAGAGATCCTTGATGTATAGCTACAGCTTTGTGACTGTGTATTTCAAGAAAAGAAAAAAGAGAAAGTATTACAAATTATGTTTCTATAAATGCTTTTAAAAGATCTACCTTCAATAGTTTTATTACCTGTATGTTTTCATATCTGTTCTCTAATTTATTTTGCATGGCACTTGCATCTGTGAAAAAAAAACATCTATAGTCTTGGCCAAATGGTACCTTGTTTTTATGTACAAAATCAAATCAAGAGGATTGGTTCCAGGATTCATTTTTCTTAGGAATGTTCTGCAGCAAGTTTTACAAACAGCATCTTTCAGTATAGCAAAAGCTACTCTATTAATCAAAGGACATAATCCACTGGGAATAAATTCTGCGTAGGTCCACTGAAAAATCTATGGGATGTATGCCAAGCACAGTTATACGTTTGTTCCAGATGGTTTTCTGGTCATTGGACTGCATCCACTAAAAGGCTAACAATGTAAATACAAGAGCAGTTAGCTTTGGAAAGCACAAATGGTGGGGCAGAAGGAGAGAAGCTTTTTAGATGATCTATGCCTACCTCTTGCGATTGCTGCAGAGCACATATGAATAGGTAACTTGGCTTTAGGAAAAGCAAAATGTGTATCTCTGTCTGGGTATATACAGATTAAAATTATTTTGGTCTCTCTGCAGTGAGCCAGAACTTTGATGTGGAACATGGGAAGAATTAGTGCTTCAATGGGGGGCATCTTTTGGCCAACTCTAACTGGTTCTGTCTAGAACCATTTTAATCACTGTGCTGTAATTAGCCTAGCTAATCATCTCCATTCCCATTCTGACTTTTTTAAAGGGGTGTTTTTGTTTCTCTGTAAGTGAACATTTGATAGTTATGGGAGAGGGGATGCATTTCAGAAACATTTCACATATGACCTATTTTCTTACTGTCTTCTTAAGAATGTAACTTCATGAAGCAGATATTTATTATCTTTTTTTAAAGTGGGCATCTTTCTGTCTACACTAGTCATCCTTAAGTATCAAATTGCAATAGATGTCAGTATATTAAAAGGCAAAGTGAATTTGCTGTTACTGATTTGAACTTGTAAGCTTTAATTATCAACTGGATCTTCTTTTTGGATTTTTCCTTCTGTTAATCTGGTCTTTCAATTGGGTTTTTGTATTCAAACTGTAATTGCTACGGTAAAAGAAAAAAAGACTAGATAATAACCAATTTGTAAATGCATGCTGTCTCTCCCCACCCCCCACCCCATTTAACTCAGTTTGTTCTCCCACCCATTATTGGATTGCTCTTAACATGGTGAACTGGACTTGTTTAACTGTGACTTTGATCACAAAGCAAATTGAGAGGGGCACTGCATTAAGCCTTTTGTTTTCTTTTGTATTCATACTTACGTTGCTTCCCCACCCCCGAAAAAAAAAGGGGCATGGCATGTTATCACCATAAAGGACATTTGCAAAATGCATTGCCAATAAGACAGCTTTAAGTCCTAGGTTGTGACACTTCTGTGATAAAGAGCATAATTTGTAGCATTTTAGCAATAATTATGAGTATTTATGGAATTGGATGTTTTTCCAATTTACTGAGCCAGTGCATTTAATTGTCTGGTATACACACAGTGTAAAGTAATAGGGTGTGTGTTTGATCATGCACATTTGTGTGTGCAGACAAATCCTATGAAACATTCCCCAGAGCTTTGTTTGCCTTATGACATTACAGAAATTGTTTTGAAGGGCATCTTTCCCCTTGAACGAAGGCTTTTAATGCATGTTTCATTCTTTACATGTGAATCGGGAAGAGCTGCTTCCTGAGGAAGATTGCAGATTGCAAACTAGTCTGGTTATGAGCCATTCCACTTGTGTTTTTATCATGTTTGTTGTTATCACTGATACCTAGCTTAATTTTGCTTATGATGTTGATATATTTCTGTTTGTTCTATGAAGTTTGGTTGACGCCATCCATTGCACTGTTAAAAGTGAAGCTTAGCTGACTTGGCTTGATGCTGATCACCATGTGCAGTGTAATACAAAAACCAAAAAGGCTGGACAGACTTCAATGTGTGTATGTGTGTGCACATATGTGTGTGTGAGAGACCTATGAAGAACTATGTAAGAGAAGTACGAGTGTGTGTGTGTGTGTGTGTGTGTGTGTGTGCATTAGTGAAACCTTTATGATTTAAAGGAAACTGATGCTTTACCTTAATAAACAACTTAATTTCTTGTATAAGAAATCTGGGTTGATTTTGAAAAAAAAAACCCTTAAAAATATTGTAGGAGGGCACTATGACAGAACAAAGCTATGGTTCAAAATGCTTAATCTAGAATTGTCTGTCAACATGTTAAGAATACCATGTTTATTTAAGATTGTCTTGTTTTGTTTAAAAATAAATTTTGAATACAATCACATGTTTTGAGAAAAAGCTTTTATTTATTGCTTTTAGTTTCATTTAATAGCCTGTGATTGCTTCTCATACAATCATACGGAGATCAGTGCTTTTCATCTTGTGTCGTCTTTACCACTCTCATTTCTATAAAAATGCACTCAGTAATTACATCAAATATGATTTTTTTTAAAGTTTATCTGTATATGTGTACACAATACACACACACACACACAGAGCTTTTCCTAATATAGACAAACATTTACAGTTGGAGATGTGTAAATGTTATTTACAATCATCGGAAATGTGTAAGTTTAATACATTTTTATTCTTCCAGTGTGTTAATGGCTCTGCATGACTTACAAAGATAGAATAAAATGTCAATTAAACAATATTAAAAGCATATTAAATGTAAACCATACAGGGTTAAACCAAAAGGCTGATCGGATGCATCTCTTCATAGCATTTCACCTGCTAGCCTTCCTGTGCAATTACTAGTCTTGCATTTCACTACTAGTCCGTTCTGCCTGTCCTTTGGACTATAGATGTTTAAATTTACTTTTGATGTGTATGATGACCAGTCTGCACAGGCCTCATTTTTGGTCCCGAGGGCTACTGTAATGGTCTCGTGGTTTTCATTGAACTATTAGTGGTACATCTGGCTTTTTAAATGGAGTACACTTGATGCGATCTGCATGATGATACCTTTAACTCTGTCCACTTTTCAGAACAGGCCTTAACAAGTGGTAGATTGCTGGAATTAATTCATTAAATACAACTTGAAAAATTTAGCCTGGATCTTGCAGTCTGCTGATATGGAATGATGTTCTGACAGCCCATACGGCATAACAGGACTATGTGCACAGGTTGAAGACTGACCAGACCAGCCTGATATATCCAGTACTCAGCATCATGCATGGGCTAAGTGATGACATCTTTAAGGACATGCTGACATATTGTGACATGGTCAAGAAGGCGGTGATAACATGGACCTGGGGTTGTTTTGTACTTGTTTGCAAGTCTGAACACATGTTAGCAATGCACAGATTGGGCTCGGTACACTTGCTCAGAAGCAGCAAGCCATTGCTGTTTAGTTTTCCCACCCATGACTCCCAAGAACTCCATCCTAGTTATCCTGGCTCTAGCGCTGAACTTGTCTAAATTCATGTGTTTGCTGCTGGTGTTGTTTGAAAAATGTGATCCAGGTCTTCGTAGAAATCTTCCTCGTCTTCATCTGGACCCATGAGACTTTGTGTATAGACCACTGACAAGGGTGATATACCCGGATATACAAGGGTGATATACCTTGCTGAGAAGAAAGTGGAACTTCACAATACAGGTAGTCCTCAACTTACATCCACAATTGAGCCCTAAATTTCTGCTGTTAAGTGAGACATTGGTTAGGTTGAGTTTTGCCCCATTTTATGACCTACCTTGCCACAATTATGAAGTGAATCGCTGCAGTTGATTAGTAACCCAGTTGTTAAGTGAATCTGGTTGCCCATTGATTTTGCTTGTCAGAAGGTTGCCAAAGGTGATCACATGACCTTGGGACACAGCAGTGGTCATAGATATGAACCAAGTGCTAAGCACCTGAATTTTGATCACGTGGTTATGGAGCTGCTGTCAAAGGTCTTAACTCTCAAAAATAGTCATGTTACTTTTTTCAGGGACATTATAACTGAATGGTCACTCAACGAAGCACTGTAAGTAGAGGGCTACCTGTATTTTCATTTGTTCTAGTGGATAGAGTAGAGACATTCTTCAGCAGAAGTTTTGATTGCAAAACCTACTCTGTGAATTCTGTTCTCTCTCTTTGCTTTCCCTTCCCAGAAGAATGTATATCCACTTGCTGCTGCCTGTAGTACACCCTAATCTGCAACCTGAGTGCAGTGAGATCAACTCTAACGTTGCTATAACATTGAAATTCAACTGCTCTAAGTGCTGTTCATCTTTGAGGACTTGGTACCTTGCCTCTAATATGCAGATGTTCCACACTCCAATGATAACTTTTCTTTTTCTTGATGTGCAACTGCTAAGACAATGATATGCCATCTGTGGTTAGCAAACCAGATGTGAGACAGGGACAAAGATACTTTTTCTAATCCCTCCTTCAGGTGAAGGTGGACAGCTTAAAAGAGTTGTCCAGTCACTCTGGATCCTGCTGGACTTCTCTGCTGCCCAGTGTAGTGAGATGGCCAACCACTTTGATCATAAATCCCTAGCAACTTCCCTGTGTTTGTGACCCTCACAGTGAGTCAGTGATCACTATTTGCAGACTTCATAACTGGCTTCTAACAAAGTCCATGGAGAAGCCCGCATTAAAATGGCAATTTTCAGTCACAGGATGCCTTAATTAATAACCATGCTTGATTTGCTTAATAACTGCAATGAAAACGATGGAAGTCCAGTGTAGCCATGAGACATTTTGCTAAATAACCGCCAAATGTTTGTTATGGCATGGATGTTATGTTTCTAGCATGACCTCAGGTATGGTGCTTTACCTTTCTATATCTAATAAATAACCATAATAAATATTGGAAATTATTATAATGTAATAATTATATGACATAATTACAATAAAGGAAAGTACAATAAAGGATTGTCTTTATTCAATACATCTGCTGGTGCCAACTCTTATTTTTTCCCTCTGCAAAAGTGAACAAACTACAGTGCCGAGATTAAACCTGTGTAGACTGAGATTAGGCCTGGAGTGTCAGGGTCACAATTCACAATCCTGAATTGTGTCAACATTGGGTACCATGATTTAATCAGCTGGCTGAAACCAGAAATTAAAATTCATGGGACAACCGCATCATTTTCTGAAGGTATCCTGTCTGGCCTCAAACATTCATCAGGACTCCTTTGTTACAGTCTCATAGGTACAACCTTTTCTACTATGAAAGCTATATAGCCCTTTGTAGGAACAACTCAGGCACTGGTGATCAAATACAGAGCCAGAAAAACGTATATAATTTGGAATGAGGGAATTGGAAGATCGACAGAAGTTTGTGATTTCTGACTCAAATTATTGATATATTTGTTGGGAACCCAAAAGGCTTCTCTCTGACTTCTGTAATCCTGTCTCATGGGTCATTCTCCAGTCTTACAGCCAGCTGTGTAGGACAGGTGTTTGTGTTTAGTCATTGATGCTGTTTGGAGCATCAGCTGTGCATAGACTGGAAAGCCACTGCCTCTTCAGGGCTCTTCACATTCAAGCGGTTGGAAGAATGTATTTATTTTCAAGAGCAGAAGTATGAAAACCCTGACAAGTGAAGACTGGAATGTTAGCCATTTCTTCTTTCCTGTGGAAAACCACTTCTTTCTCAAATAGAACGGTTCAGTTTAAAGAAATGTTCCCTAAAACATTTTCACTGAACATAATTTTTTTCTGAGGTTAAATGCTGCTTTTTGATTGAATGTTTTATGAATATTGGCGTCTCATATATTTGGGTGAATGCATATTCTGGGTGAATGCCACATTGCCACATGCTTTCATTTTTTTGATTTCATAACAAATGTAAACTTTGTCTCCAAACTGGTGTCCTCCAGATGTATTAAAGGCCATGTCAACAGTATGAGAATTGAGGTCTCACTAAATTTGGAAGGGTGTCAGATTAACATAATGCCAATCTAAAATTATTTCTCAGTTTGGAAGGTGAGGAGGAACATTACTGCAAAGATCATTTCCTACTGTTTATCCCATCCTGTTTATCCCATCTTTTACTATGTCAAGCCCACAGCCGTTCACTTTAAACCATGGATCTGCCTTCCAATCCATACAATGATCCAAAAGATACTGTGGTTTAACATCAGAGTGAAACTAGAAATGTTTCCAATGGGTTTTATGGAAGGGACTTAGACAAGAAATAGTGGAAATTCGTATTGTATATGGAAACTGGCAAGGTGACCATATGCAAAAAGTTGGAAAGGCAATGAAATACAGTAGAAGATTGAATTATAAAATTAACTGAACTTGCAGAAATGGCTAAACTGACAAATCTGATGTCGGGCTCCGAGTACGCTACTGAGCCCGTCAGCTCCGAACACACCTCACAGCAAGTCAGCTGGCAGTGGAGAATATCACCTTAGCTCTGCTGACACCTCATCTCGATTGCTCCTTGTGTGCTAGCCGATGGCGCTGAAGGTTGCTTTAGAAGGTCTCAGCAGAGCTGTGAGCTGCAGGATGGATTCTGAAGCAACTGCGGGGCTGGAAATGGCTTTTTTCAGGGGTGGGTGTGGCGTGGTGGTGTCTCATAATAATGATAATGAAAGAGAGCAAACTTGAACCCAACATTAACCTTGCCTGGCTTTTAGCCATTCTTGCCTGATGAGAGTATTGTATTTGTTGTTTGCTGATATATTGAATAAACCATCATTGTCCTAAAGAGGAGCTAGAGTTTGGATTCATTTAAAGACAAATCTTCGATACTCAAGGACTGGCTGAGATCTGGTCAAAGAAAAACACATCAGACTGGAAACCTGATATGGATTTTGTTGAAAGAAGAAAAAATAGAATTGATGATTTCTTGATTTGGGGATTAAAAAGGTCCAAAGATGATGGGGAAAAATAATATTTGTGTGTGTATGAGAGAAAGAGAAAAGGAGAGAGAAAGAGTGTGTGTGTGTACAGAATATACATGAAACAAACTGATGAACTTGTCTTCCAACTAAACTAGAGATTTGCATAGCTGTGTGGTTCAACTGTGAATCATGTTAGATATTATTATGGATTGGATATAATGTTATATATATTATGCATTCCCAAGCTGCTGGAATATTCTAATGTTGCCAGCTGCAAGCAAAAAGCTGTGTAGGAAAGGAAAAACAAGTTGGCTCAAGGTCAAGAATTCTTAGTTGTTTTGCAAGTTTGCTTCCAACTGCATGGTGTAGGCCTTCCTGAATGGCATGCAAAAGTTGGTAACCCAAATATTGGGCTACTGAACCCAGGATTGAAGCGCTCTGCATGCTTGCCTTGAGTGGGATGCCTGATTTCGCAGAGCAGCTGGGAAATACCACTAAAACAAATACTGTCTAAATCAGAGCAGCCATGAACATTTCACTTGGGTTGAAGTTCCAGCTTTGAGCAATGAAGCTGAAAGGTAATAATGTGAGAAAAGAGGAAAGCTCTGGGTATGGAGTTTGGCCCTGGAGGGAAAAACACTGCCACAAGCAGACAAAGAAATACATTCTTGAAAATGTGTGATGCTTTCAGACACCTTGGAGTTTCACAAGATCCCTACACAGGAGGAAATTTCTTGGAGTCATATTTTTTTTTACTGAAGTGGACTGTATTGAATGAATTGGAACAATTAAATGGTCCAGGGCTTTAAACTGGATAATTTTTGGACCTGTTTGACTGGGATCATGACCTAAAGGTTTTTAAAAATGTTTCATTCCCTGCCCCGACATTTGCTTTGCTTGTGTATCCCATCTGTGGACAACTGCTGTTAATTCAATTAATGCAGAGCACATACAGATTCTGAATTTTATATGAATTGGAAGACCTGAATATGTACAATTAGGATTAGAGTATTACTATCCCTGTCTCCTGAACCTCCTGTTTGCATAATCTAAGGAGAACAAAGTGTATATTTTAGGTTAGTTGCTAGGAGAGGCCAAAACATGCACATGTAAATGCCATTATGCCTAAGTTTTCAATTTGACATATTAAACAAAAATGTGCAATTAAGAAACAGAGGTGTCAACAGGGGTATGGTTAAAAAAATAAGATGATGCAATTGAAATTCCACCCATTTTTAAATGTACATCATGTGTACTCACATTTTTAAAAATGGGCAAGGCTTCTCTCATATTGTCACAGATATCACCTTGAATCTTGTTTGCCATACCTTTGAGGACACTCTCGAACAACATGCACAATGTTGTCCAGTGATGGGATTCAGCCAGTTCGCACCACTTCGGGAGAACCGATTGTTAACTTTCTGAGCAGTTTCGTGAACTGATGGTTGGAAGAAATCATTAGGGCGGAGAATCAGTTGTTAAATTATTTGAATCCCACCACTGATGTTGTCCTGGTTTGTCTCCTTTGTTCGCCTTCCTTGAGGCATATGAGACTTGTTGATTGGGAGTGAGAGGTCTGATCGTGAACACTCCTAGTGGGTGGGAGGCCAAGTCCCTCAAGGGTCAGTACTTTCTCTGTTTCTATTTAACATCTACATCCAACAGCTGGGGAAGATTATCTCTCACCATTGTAGAGATATCATCAATATGCTGAAGATATTCAGTTGTATATCTCTGCCCGTGGTGACGCTGCAATTGCTCTTTCTAAGTGACTGGAAGATTTTAGGTCTGGATAAGGAGCAATAGGTTAAAACAAACAATGGCAAGATGAGTGGCTTTGAATCTGGGGTTCTTGGAAGATTACCCCCTTTGGTCATAGATGGGGTTGTACCATCCCACACAGATCTGGTGCATAATCTGGGAGTTCTCTTGGATCACAATTCCAAGCAGATGGAAGATGTGGTCAGGAGGGTCTTTGCACAGCTGTGTGTTATGTGCCAGTTTCCTGGACCAACAAGCTGCTCTTACAGTCTCCCATGCCCCTGTCCCATATTTAGACTATTATCATGTGCTCTACATGGGGCTGCCCTTGAAGAGCATCTGGAAACTTCAGTTGGCTCAAAATGCAGTGGCCTACATGGTTTTGTGCAAATCCAAATTTGCAAAGGTGTCACCTCTTTTGTGGGTTGCTGATTTGCTTCTGGGTATTAAAGGTATTGCCTTTAAAGCCCTTCATGGTTTGTGTTTATTTAACAGATAATCTCTCCCTAATTACACTTACCTGGCCCACCTGAGCTAGAAGATGGGGTGCTGTGGATCCCAACTATCAAATAAGTAAGTTTGTTGGGATCTTGGGAAAAGCCCTTCTGTGTGGTGGCTCCCTCCCTTTGGAACATAATTCCCCCAGATCTAAAATTGATTCTACCTTGTTGCTTTTTTTGTGGTTTTTTTTGCAAGGCCTTAAAGATCTGGTTTTCTCAGCGGCCTGAGGGTCCCATTTGAAGGCAAATAAGTGGCTTCTTTAACTCTATTGTTGTCATTACAGTGTTGGGGGTGGGGTGGGATTTAAATGGGTGATTTTTAAAAACCCACTTTAACTGATGCTTTTTAATGTTGTACGCCACCCAGAGTCACCATGTGTGAGTTTGGGGGCTATATAAATTTGTTTAATAAATAACTTATAAAAGAAGGAGCAAGATTCCAAGCATCTAATTTCCAAAACTCATGGGCAAGTCAAGCTGCTCCTTAGTTCTTGTTTAAGTCTTCAATAACTTTAAAAGATGTTATCCTCTTCCACAGATATAGCATAAAGGAAACTGGAGGTTTCTTTATACCCAAGAAGCTCATGCTTATAATGTCTCTGTTTTTACATGCAAGGAAATCATAACTATCAATCTGGATTAAAAGAAAAGTACATTCACAGCATAATTATATTATCCAGTTAAGGAGATTAAATTAGGAGGGAGGAATATCTAAGGCTGATCATGAATTTAATCCAGGATTTTACACAGTAGAGTCAGTCCTTCAAGTTGAGCTCAGCTCTATGACTGTATGAACACGTTCATGGAGTTTCCAAGGCAGCAGTAAAGAATTGGGCTAAAATGAGGCTTGCCTGCTTGTAGAGTTTGTAAATTAAGCATGTAGGTTAAATTGTTTTGTAGGTTAAATTGTTTTGAATCTGGTCAGTCTAGTCAGTCATAGTTCACTGAATGTTATGACCCCAGAAATGTGAGTAAATTCAGAAAATCACGTAACTCTATTTCAAAACCTTCCTAGCTTTCAAGTAAATTATTTAGGGAAATAATTTAGTTTAAGGATTAAATAAAATAGTTTAATCCCTAAACTATCCATATCCTACATTATATAGTCTTCAGTGACAAAAAATATTAGTAAAGTGACTTTATAAGTAGCTACTGGTCTTCCTGCCACACTTCTAAAAAAAATTAAAGAAAAATGTGTGTGAGTATTTTTTAAAGAAGCAAATACAAACCCCAGGAGATGCATCTCATGCAGAGTGAGCCTATAAAGTTTGTTCCTGAAACTTTCCAAGCTTATCTTTGATTACTGAAAGTCTGGAAAGCAGGCAATCTTTGCATGCCATAACATGATGAAAAGGTACTAAGTAATGCAAGGAGCTCAGTTCCTAAGAGCATTTTTGGCATGGCAATGCCAAAATAGGCATCTAAAATTACAGTAGTCAATCTATACTTAAACTCTGATACCATTTTATAGGATCAGGAAAACACACAACTGATAGAGCCCTCTGTAATGTCTTTCCAGCAAACAGCGAAATCATAGCAATGAAAAGTGTTGTCTCATTACTGTAATTCTTCGGGATAGTTCATATTAGCGTCATTCACCCTGAAAGTGTACCAAAGAATGCAGAATTCTTTTTAAGTGGCTTTGGTGATTAGGGTGACATGATAGCAATAGCTCAGAGGCTTCCACAAAGAAGAGGGAGTCAAGCTATTCTCCAAAGCACCTGAGAGCAGGACAAGAAGCAATGGATGGAAACTAATCAAGGAGAGAAGCAATCTAGAACTAAGCAGAAATTTCCTGGCAGTGAAGTCATTTCAATTAATCAGTGGAATGACTTACCTCCAGAAGTCGTGGTGCTCCATTACTGGAGGTTTTAAAAAACTGATTGGACAACAATTTATCTGAAATGATTTAGGGCTGTGATGGCATGCAGATCCCTCTCTCTGGGCATGCAAGCCGTCACCCAAGCTCAGCTTTACTAGGCATGCAAATGCACCTCCAGCCAGCCAGCTGGTCTTTGGGTCTCTGCCGTGCATGTGTGGGGGCAGGGCATGCACGTAGGTCATATGTACATGCACAGGGGCATACACACAGGGTTGCATGCACATGCATGGGGCGTGGGGTGTGTGCGCACATGCACAGGAGCACAGGGGGCACAGGTGCGGGGTGCATGTAGGCACGGGTTGCATTTTGGGAGTGCATGCATACACACACATGTGCTTTGGGCACTTGGTGCTGAAAAAAGGTTCGCCATCACTGGTATAAGTTTTCATGCTTGAGCAGTGAGTTGGACGAGAAAACCTCCAAGACTCTCATCGCTGTTATTCTGTTATAATCTGTTAAGAGTTGATTTAAGAACAGTTGTTAGACACAAGGAACCAGAATGATACTATGAGCTGATCAGATCTTTTTTATTGTTGCCTACCTAGTTACAAGAATCTTATCAGACTAACTACATTGTCTTGGGAACAGCCAGATAAAGACTTCAGGGATTTTGAAGGGGGAGTCTAGCTTCCATCTCTTCCTTCCCTGCAATAACTCTAAGCACACCTGTCTTTTCACCACCACCCTCCAGTCCAGCTGGAGATTCCACCACATCAATGGATTCCAGACATTCGACCGGTATAATTCCCTATCCCACTATAGGTGGCATTATTAATAACCAGGGATGTCTAGATCATATTTTTCCAAAAAGGCAATTGGGCTTTCTTGGGTTTTTTTCCTTGTTTCACTTCTCATCCAAGAAGCTTCTTTAGTTTGTTTTCAAGGGAAAAAATTTCCAAGGGAAAAAAACCCAAGAAAATCCAGTTGGCTTTTGGAAAAACACCTGTGGAACAACCAAGACCTGGATAGTTGAGAATTTCCATAGACAGCATCAAGGGATGTTGGGACCTGTAGTTTATTAACATCTAAAGGTTTGTACCTTTCCCATCACTTCTCTACAGGTTGATTGAAAATTTAACTATGGGCGTAGTTACATTACCAAATGTTTTAATAATTTGAAGACATGTTTGATTTGACATCTTGCAAAATGGGATCAAAATGAATTTTCTGGACACTTATTACCATAAATCAAATTCTGAGAAAAATAACACTTCCTCCTCTTCCTCCTGTATCGGTCTGCAATTCCTCTTTCATGGCAATATAAATTTAGTTTTACATCCACCCTGAGGTACTATAGTTTTCCTCCAAAACATAATAAATCAACCCAGGAGTTGCCATCCTGATTTGGAAAGATGAATCAAATCTCCAGTCAAACCTATAGTTTTCATAAGAAAAGAAGTTGGCCTTATGACCCTATAGAACATGTAGAGGGGAACTATGGCCCTTTTATGACTTGTGGACTTCAACTCCCACTATGCTATGTCCACAAGACCTGAAGGAGGCATAGTTCCCTATCTCTGATGTATAGAATGCCTCAGGGGTGGGCTTCAAAAATTTCAGCAACAGGCTCTCTGCCTGGTTGCTGGGTGGCCATGGTGGGTGTGGCCTAGTCAGGCTCCTGTACCACAGTGAAGGGCTGGTTTTCACCCCTGGGCTCTGGAGGCTTTCCTTGAGCCTCTGGCAGGGCAAAAATGGCCTTCCCATTTTTCTGGGAGGCCCATTTTTCGCCTTTGCATGGTCTCTGCACTTATCTCGTATCCAAAATGGAGACTCCTGAGAGGGGTGGGCAGGGTGGGAGGAGCAGAGTGGAGTAGGCGGGGCCAGCCAGGGATGGGATTTGACGGTTCTTAGAACCGGCCATAATGTTAGCTTTGGGTTCTCCTGAACCTGGGCCCATAGCAGCCAACCCCTGGAATGCCTGGGTTTAAGGCTCAAATATGCACGATTGAATCATAGCCTGGGATCATGCTAGATGTGAACATTACACCATGCCAACCATTTAGAAAGGCCTAGTTGCTTGATGAAAGAACAATCTGTGATAGGCAATCCAAATTCCAGGAAATTTGAACATCTAACTGGGTTAGGAACTGAAATACAGCACATTTGGTGGTGGTGATGGGAAAACAGTTCTTTCCTCTGGAATAACCATCTTGATGCTACCTGTATGAGAAGAAAAGACAACTTTGTTCTGAAAGTAAGAACCAAATAGAAGCTTCAAGGTAAATGGTGTAAGATACTTGCATTTCTTTACACTGGCCACCAGTGTCACAGGCCCATCTATGCACATGATGCCCAATTAATACAAAAATTATTTCTCTCCTCCAGGAACTTTGGAAATTGTAGTTTTTTGACCCCTATAGACTGTTTTGAGTCTCTTTCCTAATGTAGTTTTTGTACGCCTTTGAGAATGGTTGAAATATACTACTACTACTGAAGTCCTACAAGGCTGGTAAATGTTTGTAATCCAATTACACCCTCAGGATTTCCAGTTTATCCAGTCTGGCTGAATTTTTTAGTTTGGATAAAAAATGTGCATTTTGTGGCATTTTTCTCCAATTACATGCAAATGAAACCCTGCTGCCTAAATACAGTCTTTGTATGAACAAAATGCGTTAGGATGCAATCAAGCCAAATAACAAGAGTACAAGAGAAATATGGAACTGCTTAAGATGGGAAACATACAGTTTCACAGCCCTTAAGGAAATTCAGAGTACAAAATCAGACAACCCAGTGCAATGCTTCCAGCCAAGAGGCTACTTAATAAATTATATTTCATTTCCTTTTTTGCAGGGGGGTGGGGAAATTAGGCCCTTCCAAGAGAAAACATCACCCAGACTCAAATGCAGCATTAAATTTGGATTTATGCTCAGTCTGTAATCAAATCTTCAGTTAAACCTTCCATAGAAAAAAAGTTTTTAAGATGGTTTGGATGTGAGTGGTTTTGGTTTATGAAAGAAATACCTGTCTGCTCCAAAGCAAGCAAAAAAGCCAGAGCCCTGTTGGCTTTGCTTTTGTTTCTGCATTTATAGATTGCTCAGCTCACTTTGTGCTGATGCTGAGTTTTATAGGAAATTGCTGCATTAATCTAAACTTAGAGATTGTATGGATGTCTAGATGTTGCCGAACTACAACTGCTTAAGACTTCAACTAACAAGAGACAATGCCAAAGGTTGCAATTCAACTGTCAACAATCTTTGCCTTCAAAAAATATGGTTTTTTGTAAAGCTATATAAGTCCTATCCAAGCAAGAGACAAACCACATATAATGTGAGCCTACTATTAATAAAGCCTCAACTGAGTAAGATCTCAACGGTGGAGAAAAGGGCTTGTTGTATTTTCTCATCCGGTTCTTCCAGATTGAAGCCATATGTTGCATACTGGGCTTGATACGTTGGGCATAATACAAACATCTTTTGTTTTCCATCCCAGCAGAGCTAAGTTGCAATTAAGGGAACAATTTTAATTGAGAACAGTGTAGGGGTAAGGATGAATCTTATGCCAGCACCTCAATTCCTTTTAATCTGAGCCTTTAGTGACTGCTTCCACATTTTTTGCTGGCTTGTTTTTTTAAGTCAGAAGCAGAGGTGGTATTCAGCAGGTTCTGACCAGTTCTGGAGAACCGGTAGAGGAAATTTTGAGTTGTTCGGAGAACTGGCAAATCCCACCTCTGACTGGAGATGTTACAGGATACTTTCCCTGCCATGCCCACCAAGCCACTCCCACAGAACTGGTAGTAAAAAAAATGGAATCCCACCACTGGTCAGAAGCCCTGGTGATACATCTTCTGCATTAAATATATTTCCTGCACTGGGAAGGATGATGTGCCTTCAATTTAAAACCAGATCAAAAGTTAACAGGAGACTTGGAAACAATAAAATACATGTTTCCTTAGCATATTAGTAGTTTGTTCCCTGATTAAAGGCAGCTATTTGAACCCAACTAAATTATTAGCACTGAATGATATCTGTGAGCAACATTTTGAAAAATATAGTGATATATAGGGTTGTGTTTTTTTTTAAAAACTATATATAATCAATTCAGAAGCATATACTTATAGGACTGATATTTACTGTATTCCCATTAGCAGTGTTAATAGTTAAATTAGCAATGAAAGATCTTGTGGAGTTTATTTTGCTTTCTTGATAGCATGCCATATTTGGGATAAACTCATTATCATCATTATCATCATCCTAGCATTTTTCCTGCAGGTGCAGGATCCTCTTTCTGGGTCAACAAGCACCATCTTGCATGATCAAACATGATCCAGGCCTCATCCAGACATTTTTCATGTCCACATTTATTGTATCCTGCCATCTTTGCTTTGGTTTTCCATACATATGGAAGTGGAAGCCAACATAGGGTGCTGCTTGTAAAGCATGGTTGTACCACTGTAGGTTGTATCACTGTAGGTGTTTCTCCCATATTTTCTCTCATATTGCCGTGCAGCCCATTTTCTTCCACATTGTATCATTGCTGACATGGTCAAGGAGAAAATACTTCCTGAACAACAAAGTATGTGCATTTCATGGTGTACAAAATGTGCTCAATGTATTTAGTGACTGGTCAGCACTCAGTACTGTAAAGAGCTGCTCAGTGCACCATTATTTTATACACCTTCTATTTTAGATGGATTGACACATGTTGTTAGGATATGTGCAGAATAACCCTTGTATAAAAAGGATATGCACACGGAAAACAATTCATGAGAACAGTTACAAAGAAATATACAGCCCAGTTGTATTAATGTTTACTTGAAGAAATAGCACAGTCCAGTAAACAGTCCATGTCATACATGTTTTTATCAGTCCAGAAGTATCCAGTTATAAACTCTTCTTACATCTAGTTATAAAATCTTCTTACCGCTTCCATGTCTTTTACAGCAGACAAATATCAAACCATAATACAACAAATAACCTTCGATGTCAACACAATATCAAAATAAACAGGGTTAGTCAGTATTGGTCCGTAGTCAGTCAGTATCATAACACACGTCAATCACAGAGAACGCCTTCCACCGTAACCATGCTTTTGTTCACTTGGGATAAACTATATAGGTTATACCATTTTATAAGAGTTTTCCATCTATGGTATGAGCCTTTTTGACAGTGAGAGTAAATGGCAAGAGGTTAATAAGGGGAAGGGATTTCATAGCTGTCCCTGCATCTGGTTGTCACTTGGCCTTCTGTTAGTTAAATGGGTCTCTGTACTGAAGAGACAAAGAGACAGGACTGGGATTAGTCACCTGTTCTTTCGATCCTTGCCGCTTCTGGCTGGTTAAAGTGGTCTGGGGATTGTCATATGAATGGATTCTGGCAGTGGTACATTGTTCTCTGAGTGAGGGGGAATGATATAAGTGGTAGGATTAAAAAAAAATTATTACCGGTTCTGTGGGCGTGGCTTGGTGGGCGTAGCAGGGGAAGGTTACTGCAAAATCCCCATTCTCTCCCCACCCCACTAACCTCTTTCCAGTTCTGTTCTCCCGTGCAGGGCAACAAAAGAAGACCCAGCCAATCAGCTGGGACTCTAGAGGCAGAGAATAGATGGGGGCAGGGTCAGTCAGAGGTGGTATTTGCCAGATCTCGGAACTACTCAAAATTTCCGCTACTGGTTCTCCAGAACTGGTCAGAACCTACTGAATACCACCTCTGGATGATATGAAGGCAATGCCACAAGGACATAACAGAAAAAGATGTAGGTGCAAATAGGGACACGGCCTAAGCTTATATTGGTGCCTGTTGTTCTTATATTTTTCAAAAAAAATCCCATTCCTCCAAAGACCACAGGTCAAAACATCTTGTGTGGCATAAATGCCTTAAAACAACTGATGCTAAAAACAAAACAAAACACAAATAACCCTGACATATAACCCTGAATAACAATGAGCTTAATGACTTGGTTGGGAACTGAGTCTGGTTCTTTCTCAGGTGAAAGAATGCCAGACATTACAACCCTGACACATTTGGAAGGCACAGGGTTCAAGAAGCCCGTTTTGTGTTGCCCACAAAGAGCACACCTTTAAATCTTGGGAGTGTGTATAGGATCTTCAACAGAAAAGTGAGGATTGAAGAGATTCTTCAATTAACCCTTCTGCTTAAATCTGTAATCCGTGATTAAACATGTACTCCGCAATGACTAATTTTATTTTTGCATTAGAACTCCATGTGCCATTACATCAGATAGAAGTTTAGATACCATCTCAACTTTAACTAATTGCCTTAGCCTAAAAGTATGAATTTTGGAAATATAATTGCTCAGGGAAGCAAAGAAGCAAGGGTATAAAGATAAGAATATCATATTTCAGCATATAACAATGTACATATTCTTTGGCAATACTAGTAGATTTATCTAATGTTACTGCTGCTGATGTTCTGAATTTAATTATCTGCATTTAACTTTAAAGTCTGTGGAAAGGGAACTTCATGAGGACAGTGGTGTCGCCCGAGCAGGAAAAGCCCGAAGGGAACATCAGGCCAACCAGAAAACAAACTTGCATAGGAAAAGAAATCAAATAAAAGGTATTGAAAGAAGCCCCCTAGACAAAAGCCAAATAATTAAGAAAGCTAGTGAAACAAGGAAAAGAAAACCCTTACAAACACAGGACATGCCAAATCAGCAAAACAGACAAAAGTTACAAAATAAATTACAAAGGAAGCAAACAGAAGATTGCTGAAAAAACAAATAGAAAAACCATTATAAAGCTAAAAGAGATTAGANAAAATAAATTACAAAGGAAGCAAACAGAAGATTGCTGAAAAAACAAATAGAAAAACCATTATAAAGCTAAAAGAGATTAGAAAAAAACGATAATACAATCAAGCCCCCCCGCAGAGTTTATTTTCCGTACCTTGCTAAGTTTGCCTTCTGGCGAAAAATAAACTCTTGACGGGATTTAAATATCTAAAGATTAAAAATTAAACAAACATTCATACATAAAAAGAGGAAAAAGGTATAAAAACCAGGGATTTACCATTCGAAGTTAGCTAGCTAGCCCCAGGAACGCAGCCGCGCTGTCTCTCGCCTTCCTGAAAATAAAAAAATCCAGTTTTCAAGCAATTGTCCGTATCCTTGCGCTGGAGCTCTCCCAGCGGGAAAATTTGAATCCTCGAAGAAAGGCACTTTGACAGCCTTTCAACAAGTCATATGTCCATATTTTCTTCTACTGAATGTTCATATTTAGCATCTGATATTATTGGCTGAAATGACTAAAACAAGTTGCATCACTGTTTTGAACATGAACCCTTCAAGCCCCTTTTGTTCTGGTCCAGAAATTGGATACCAATATTTGTGTGGGAACTCTTTTCATTGTTTTGGACCTTTGACTCTTGAAATAGCTCTTAATACCTATGTTTTACACTTACACTTAGGCAAGAAAAATCAAAAGTACACATATAGACTGGATGAAACCAGGTTCAATAGTAGTAACTGTGAGAAGGATCTTGGAGTCTTTGTGGACAACCAACTAAATATGAGCCAGCAGTGTGCAGCAGCAACCAAAAAAGCCAATGCAGCTCTATATTGCATTAACAGAGGGATACAGTCAAGATCAAGTGAGGTACTAATGCCACTCTATAAAGCCTTAGTAAGACCACACCTAGAGTACTGCATCCACTTTTGGTCACCACACTATAAAAAAGATGTTGAGACTTTGGAAAGAGTGCAGAGAAGAGCAACCAGGATGATTAGGGGACTGGAGACTAAAACATACAAGGAACAGTTGCAGGAACTGGGCATGGCTATTCTAGAGAAGAGAAGGACCAGGGGAGACATGATAGCGGTCTTCCAATATTTGAGGGGTTGCCACAGAGAGGAAGGGGTCAAGCTCTTTTCAAAGCACCTGAAGGCCAGACAAGGAATAATGGATGGAAACTGAACAAGGAGAGATTCAACCTGGAAATAAGGAATTTTTTTCTGACAGTGGGAGCAATCAACCAATGGAACAGCTTGCCTTCAGAAGTTGTGGGAGCTTCATCACCAGAAGCTTTCAAGAAGAGACTGAACTGCCATTTGTCAGAAATGGTGTAGGGCCTCCTGCTTGGGTGGGGGGTTGGACTGGATGACCTAGAAGATCCCTTCCAGCTCTGTTAATCTGGTGTTTGTTTGTTTAGAAGAGTGTGCTTCTGAGCATGTGAGCAGAGGGAGTACCTCCCTGTGTCTACTGTGCATGTTCTGTTGGAACATAAATAACTAAGAAAAAAATCAAAATTCAAAACACATTGGGTAAGGGTGTTTTCTGATGTGACCCTGGCTCTGTTGTGCTGCTAACTAGGGCTGGCTCTGAAAATAACAAGGAGCACAGCTGATCTTACCCATTTTATAAAGTTCTCTCCAAAGTCATATATTTCAAAAATTTGAACAGGAAAACCCAGTTCAAATTATCAAAGGCCTTTCCTGCCTCTAAAAAAAGAAACATAGCTTTTTAATTATTATGCTGCTCCAAATATTCCAAAATGTCCAACAGTGGACTCAAGCACTGTTGAGTCCGAACTGACTAATATTAAGAAAATGTACAGATAATACTCACAAGTACCTGCAATATTAGGTGCATAGTATATTATCCAATAATATTTTACTTTAAATTCCAGGAATGATGAAAGCAAAGCACAGCCATTTCTCTCTCTACCTGCCAATATTCCCTTTTAAAGCAAACTGTTAGGCACTTGTACACATTTCTTGTATGTAGGTAAACTTCAGATCAACAGGACAAGGTCAACAAAAGATATAAAATCAATTAAACAAATGATAGGAAGAATATCCTGATAAAATTTAGTGATCAAGATTAATTATTAACAGTGATTAAGAAAATATTACCAGAGATTAAGAAGAGTGTAAACAGTAAAAATCTTAAATAATATAAACAATATCCTAAACAACCCATGTTCCAGAGAAATAGAATGAGTATGGGTGGAGAAAAAAACCCCCCCAAAAAACTCAAAAAACATTGGTGGGAATGGGAGTGTTTTTCATTTTTCTGTTTGCTTCCCCATTGAGTGACCTTCTCAAGGAAAGATGCTGGCAAGGAACACCAGAACCAACCTTCCTTCCTTCCTTCCTTCCTTCCTTCCTTCCTTCCTTCCTTCCTTCCTTCCTTCCTTCCTTCCTTCCTTCCTTCTTCCTCCTNTCCTTCCTTCCTTCCTTCCTTCCTTCCTTCCTTCCTTCCTTCCTTCCTTCCTTCCTTCCTTCCTTCCTTCTTCCTCCTTCCTCCTTCCTTTCTTCTTCCTCCTTCCTTCCTTCCCTCCCTCCCTTCCTCCCTATGAAGTTTAAACTTCCTTTGAATTGACTTAATAAAAAGTAATGGGCACTGCACTGGTAAAGAAGGACACATGGGAAGGGTTCAGGAAATGTTAGGAAAGATGTGCGAAAGTGTGTGAGAATTGCCGCATAAGTACATGTCTGTGAGTGACATTGGTGTTGTTGTGCCTCAACATCCATGGGGGCTAAAATGAAGTTATTAGGGAAATGGCCTATGGCAGTGTTGACAAACCTTTTCGGCACCAAATGCTGAAACGGGAGTCCACATGTGCCTGTGTGGGAGGGCCAGGAATCAGAAGAGCAACTCCCCGGTGCACAAATGCGGGAGCACCAAAAAACTAGGAGAGCAGTTCCGGTTTCCAGCATGTGCATGCACACTGGCCACCTGGTCTTCCAGTTTCTGGCGCACATGTGTGAGTGAAGACCAGCTGGCCTGCATGCATGCTCTTCCAGTTTCTGGCACTCCTGCACACGCGAAGACCAGCTGGCCACCACGCATGTGCACAATGGAACCCAGAAGAGCAATTGGCAATGGCTGGCATGCTGGGAGAGATGGCTCTGTGTGCCACTTCCGGCACGCATGCCATAGGTTTGCCATCATGGGCCTACAGGATTTGGTTTTCTTAGGAAGTCTGTGGTGTCTTATGCAATGGAGTGCTTGTGGGAGAGGTTCTGAGCTTATTCAATACTCCAGCTGTGATGATTCCAGTGCTTCAGACAGTGGGCCAGCTCAGGTTGATTGGTTTGTGTAATTTGGGAAAAATATAGATACTACCAAGTGGGTGCCCCTGAACATTTCCATTTAAACGCAATCTTATGTGTCTTTATGAAATGTTGTCATCAGACTGTCATCAGTCTTCTCCAGTATGTTGTTGTGGGATTGAAAAGAGAATCTGGTAGCATGTAGCATTGGAGAATTGCTTCTGAGCTTCCATGACATATTCTACCTAATTCATGATGACAATTGCCCCTCCTTGGTTGTTCGCTTATACTAATGTATTGATTTAAAAGATTTGTAGAATGGTCACCATTCTTAAGAGCATAACTCTGGGCAACTCACAACAACAATAAAACTACAAAATCCATAAACATACACAGATATTAGTAAATACACTTACAAAATATTCTGTAGAACTAGTTGGGGAAAGGAGGGATGGAGGAGACTTAATTTGTGAGCTACAGAGCCTTCCTGTTCCTACAACATACCTACCATTTCCTCAGGATCAGAGAAGCACTTTTGTCCCAGAATTGGAATAAATACCGTGTTTCTCACATAATAAGGCTGGGCCTTATTTTTTTTGACCCCTGAAAAAACGGCGAGGCCGTCTTTTTGGGAGTGACTTAATTCCCCTCCCTTGCATCCTCAGGTGGGCGGGCAGCAACAGCTTGGATGTTCAGGAAACCTTCCGTCACCGTTGCTTTCCCTTCTCCCTTGCTGCTGCAGCATTAGAGTAACGCCATGGCATTTGGCGCAGCCATGTGTGGCCAGTCAGGGCTCCTCCCTGAAACTGGAGCCCTGAGGAGACACTTGGCTTCAGGCATTCCCGTCGCCACCTTCCGAGGGAAGGCGATTGCCTGAGAGGATCTCTCCCGCTCTCTCTCTCTCTCCCCGCAAGGTCAATGTCTGTGCTCTGGCTGAGGAGGAAGAGGCTGCAGCCAGTTTCTCCTGCTTGCTGAGAGGTGAGGGAGCCGTGGCTTTGCAGAGCAAGCGAAGCGCTGCTCGCCCGGGTGAGATTTGGGAACGAGGGGCAGGAGGAGGCACGCACGCACCCGTGGCTCGCTTTCCCGGCTCTGCCCAGCGTCTCATGTTCCAGACCCGCACGGCTCTTGGCGCGGCCCTGGCGGGATGAGCAGAGGGTCCGGCCGGGGAGCGCGCTCGGTGCCTTGGTGAGAGTCTGCTGCCAAGGAAGGAGGGCCCGCCTGTCAGCTTAGCCTGGGGCGCCCAGTGGGCTGGGCAGAGCCAGGAAAGCGAGCCGCGGTGTGTGCGTGCCTCCTCCTGCCCCTTGTTCCCAAATCTCGCCCAGGTGAGCAACGCTTCGCTTGTCTTGCAAAGCCACAGCTTCCTCACCTCTCAGCAAGCAGGAGGAAACGGCTGCAGCCTCCTCCCTCCTCAGCGCGCAGCGTAGACGTTGACCTTGCGGGAGAGGAGGAGAGGAGAGAGGGAGAGATCCTCTTGGCGAGCGCCTTCCTTGGAAGGCGGCAACGGAGAGTGCCTGAAGCCAAGTGTCTCCTCAGGGCTCCGGTTGCAGGGAGGAGCTGGCTTGGGACCGGTTTCTGGGCTTGGAGGAGGCGACAAAATGCATAGAGAGAATACAAAATATTCAAAACAGTCCACATATTCAGCCAATTATCATGCCATGCATAAAAAAACCCAACATTGCACATTAATACCTGAATTAATAACATGGCTTTCTGAACCAATTGCCCATATTTGATGTCATTATCTTCTTTTTCAATTCAATACTCCTTTTTTCATTTTACAGAAAGTAATGTCATGTATCATAGCGGTCTCGCACAGCCTGTCCTGACACAGGGACTGGTTTTGTGTGGGAAAACCTTTTTGTTTTCCACAGACAAGGAGGGGGGATAGTTTTGTGTGCAACTATAGATCCCATGCATGCACAGATGAAGCTTCACTCTCTTGCTGACCATTTTCTCAGCCTGGTTCATATCAGGCCACTTACCTGTACTGTACCTGTAGTGTACTGTAGGGTTGGAGGGTCACAATGATAATCAGTTGTCAGAGGCTGTAGAAGTTGCTTAGCCTATGCTGCTTGTACATAGAGTTCAGCAACCTTTTCCCTAATTCTCCCAGTGATTTGCCCCTGAGACCCCAGTGCTTTCTTCTCAGCTATTGCGACTGAGACATAACACTAGAAAAAAGAATTTGCATAGAAGTGGCATTAGTTGTGTTATATTGTCGTTCCGGGAAGTGTAAGGCTGGAAAGAACCTCTGATGCATCATGTTCCCAGATACTTTGAAACGCCTCATCGATCTGATCATTTTGGCAACACATAGTTATTGATGTAAGTAAAATTTGGAGAATGAATGCCTGCCCTATTTTTTTGTTCATCATCTCTGGCTTTGATTCACTATATCAAACTCCACCCTGTTCTAGTGCTGCTGTTGTCACCCTTTAGAAAGGCATGACAATGTCACAGCAATATAAGAAAACTTGTTAGTAGATGTTTTACAGGTGGCACTTCCCCCCGACAAGAATAGCAAGAATGTTCAAGAACAAATCTGAAAAATGTTGGAAATGTCATCAGATACCTGGGCTCATACTATCATATGTGGTGGACTTGTGAGGATGCTAGAAAATATTGGAGCAAAATTCACATATGGTTGGAAAAAATGACAAAAGAAACACATAGACTTGAAACCAGAGATTTTTTTATTGGGAATTTTACCTGACACATATATAAAGGATTGAAATTTTGATTGTAAATGTATTAACAGCGGCTAGGATTGTAATTTGCTAAAAATTGGAAGAATGAGAAAATACCATTACAGGAAGAAATTATTAAGAAAATACTGGAATGTGCTGAGATGAGTAGATTGACATTTGAAATTAGAGAGCAAGAAGATAAACAATTTTATGAAATTTTGGGATCTTTTTATATCAATGGCTAGATGATAAATAACGATAATAGAACATTAATACTCATATCTATAAAGGTGTTTTTTAGGATTGATTTGTTAAGATTATTTGATTTGTTTATAGAATAAATTGTTAATAGTATTGAATATTCAACAAAGCATGAATGATTAAAAAAGTATACTCAAAAATAAATTATTTTTTTTTTAGTAATATTAGGATATGGATTGATAATATGAATTGTTATGCAATATAAACTGTAATTGACACTCAAAAGATATGCACAAAACTGATGAATCAACGACCACATCCCGGAAGTATATATACGAGAAATAGATGTTTTTAATGTTATGTATGTTATGTGTGTTTGTAGAAAATTAATAAAATTCTTAAAAAAAAAAAAAAAAAGTTTGGAAGTTTAAAAAAAAAAAAAGAAAAGTTTGGAGAGCAGCTAGCTAGGGGGTGGGGAGTGGAGGACACAGCAAAGTGAAAAAGAACAAACTGTCTTCCACAAACACACCCTAGTCCTGTCAGCTGTGGTTTGCTGTCAATTATGTGGTCTAAGCCAGATCTCTGACTCCTGACAACATCACGGGCAAAAATCAGGTACCCATGTTTGCAATTAGGTGGCTGCTTAAGGGGGAAATCTGCTTGATTTTTAACTTGTAAGTTTTAACCTGTTTTTTTAACTCTGTTTTTAAGCTACATTTTTATTCATGTATCTGTACAGTTTTATTATGCTGTTGTAAAACGCCCAAAGTCACTTAGGAAAGGTGGGTGGTGTAGAAACCTTATAAATTAATAGCCCAATTTTATTGCCTGAATAGTTAGGCATGACTCTAAACTCCTGAGTTACGGATTGCAGCAGCCCAAAGAACGGGGCAGGCCATGTGCATACTGTGGTCTAGTAGAGCAGAGAAAGGCTAGTGAGTAAAGGAAAACATGCCTTCAGGTTTAATTCATATGGCCTTAATCCCTCAAACAGAAAACAAATTGAAAACAGAGTATCCACAGAGTGGATCAAAGTGCAATCAAAGCAATGCACATAAAGACACAGATAGGTCTTTAATTGCATTGTCATGTCCTCCATCTTGATTTTTCTGACTACTAGACTCTATAGACACTCCGAGGACAGAAATGTTTTCAGGAGCAGACTTTAACAGGCCTCAACATGGTGGCTAGGAAGCCATTCCAATGCTATTATTAACCAGGGAAATGTGGTTCAGTACTAGAAATAAAGTAAACCAGCAAAATCGAGCCATCTGACCTGTCTCAGGAGTTGGCAATGTCCCCTTTATTATATATAGTTAATCTACTTGTATTGCCTGAATGGTGTGGTAGCCTAGAGGTGAAGATTCTCACCTCCCACTCAGAAGATGAAGAGTTCAATCCTAGGCAGCAACAGAATGTTTCTCTATCAAGGTGCAAAGAGTATATATGCTGCGAACTCCACACAGATGTCAGGAAAGGCATCTGGCCAGTAAACAGCTCCATTCAATTGCCCTGATTCCACCCCAGTACAAGGGATCACAGAGTCATAAAAAGAAAAAAAAATCTACCTGCATTGCCTCCAGTCAGTGATATCCAAACTTTGGTCTTGGCATGTCAACAATTAGAAAAATGCCTGACTTAACTCCATTGGTGTGTCACATGCTCCCAAACAAAAGCAAAATATTTTTTACATATTTGTTTATTTTAAAAAATACAAATCAAAGCAGCTCTGGGTCATGTGCCTTTGTTCTTAAAGGAGCTTTTGGTGAATGCTTTTCTGTGGCCTCTGAAGCCTCCAGAAACTGTGGAACCAAAGTATGTCACCAGAACGTTGTGGTGTATCATCTTCAACACATATGAGATTTGTTCACCATCATTGGTCTCAAGTAATTTCTTCAGGAGCCAGTCTTTCATCCTTGCCAGGCATTGGCAACAGTGTAATTCTGGGGTTGGCTAACTACAGACCACAGAGACCAGATCTGACTAGCTGTCTGTTTCTGAATGGCCTGCAAGCTGAGAAGTGGTAGCAAATTGACAGGGGAGCCTCAGCCAAGCTCCCAGGATGAAGGGCTGGCTAAGGGTGAGGGACAGGGCAGCCTGAGCAGCAGCAGCAGCAGCAGCAGCCTATCAGGTGTTTCCTTGCTAGCCTTATCCAGTAGTTGCCATCCTCTTTGACCTGCAGGCCTGCCATCCATGCCCACAGAGGCAGACAAGAGGCAGGATCTTTTACAGAGAATGTTTGTTGATTCCTGCAGTAATTAGTCCTTGTTGCTGTGTGGCTGGATTCACACATCTTATTAAGCTGTGGTTTGTTTAACCGTGGTTTGTCCAAGAGCAGAATTCGCTAAGTTCACAAAACATATTAATCTAAACCAGTGGTTCCCAAACTTTTTCAGTCCACCGCCCCCTTGGTGCGACAAACTCATCCTTGGTGCCCCCCACACAGGGGTGGGATTCAAATTTCTGTGGGCATGACCTAATTTGAGGGCATGGCTTGCTGGTCATGTGACTAGGTGGGCATGGCTTGCTGGTCATGTGATTGCCTGGGCGTGGCTTGGTGGTCATGTGACCGGGTAGGTGTGGTTTGGTGGTCATGTGACTGAGTAGTTGTGGCCAGGTGATTGGCAAACGAAATACAAGTGGTCCTCACTTAATGGCCAGTTGCTTAGCAAGTGTTCTAATTTACGACTGGCCTCCCCAGAGCTACTTGATCTGGTTTTGGAGTTTTGACAGCCATGCACACATACACACACATTCCCTTCTAATTCTGCTGGACCATGTCATTGGACTAGAATCAGCAAAGCATCTCTGATTAGATTCTAGTAGTGAATAGAATCTAATCAGATGCTTTGATGATTCTTGTTGATTTGTTTTATTTGTATTTCTTTATTTTATGTTGCTGAATTGCATTGATATGTG
>BHFT01035918.1:0-21502 GCA_004320025.1 Laticauda laticaudata | reverse complement strand
AAGGCCACCATCAGAAACCTGTGCCGACACAGCCAGCCACCAGCCAGCCCAGCCAGCACCAACACATGGGAAAAGAGAAAGCTTGTGGCATCGCTGCAGCCCTTGCGCAAGAGCGACAAGGCCACCATCCCACCCCCTGGCCCCTGACTCTTGCTTTGCTGGCTTCTGCTGCTCAGGCTGACGCTCTGTGCTGCGCTTTGCTGGGCTGCCTCCTGGTGCTGGGCTCTGCTGCACCCGGTGCTTACTCTGCTGGTGCATGCTCCTGTGCTGGGGCTTCTGCTTGGGGCTACTCTGCTGACGTGCTCCCGTCTCGCTGGATCCTGTGGCTGCTCCTGGTCCTGCTCGTCCTGCTGTGCTCCTGGTCCTGCTGGTCCTCCTGTGTGCTGGTGCTTACTCTTGCTGGCTGCTGATGCCTGGTGCTGCTGGTCCTGCTTTGCGTCGCACGTTGTTGTTCTGCTGCTGCTGCTGTGGGTAGTGGTGAGCAGCCCCTACAACCTTGAAGCCCCTCTGCATGAGGCCCAAGATGGCCCTTGCCAGAACAGAGGGAGGAAGAGGCCATCACAGGAACAGGAGAGTAGGCAATACTCCATCGAAGAGGCATATCGGTATGAAGTGCTGGGAATGCTAGGAGAACGAGTATCTTTGGCGGAAGGGACACAGCTCGATGAGACACCAAAAGGAAGCAGCTGTTTGAGAGAGAAGGCGGAGAAGCCTGGGCTACACTTTGGAGGTGTCCTCGGCTGGTGGAAGCACATGCAATCTGTGTGGCGAAAGCTGCAACCTCAAGAATCTGCCAGCGCACGGTCCAGCTGATGGACCGAGAGACCTTACGTGATGGCCAAGTGCAGTTCTTGAGAGGGTGAGGTCCACCACGAGGAGCAGCCCCTCTGACAACCCTCTCTTCTCAGGCAGCCCCCAGAGAGCCAGTCCTCTTCTGCCAAGAAATCAGCTCCTGTGCCAGGCAGTATCTGTGGAGTGTGCCATGACAGAGACCCCCCCGACAGCTGCACACCCCGTGCGGAGCGCATGGAGACGCCCTGATGCTAGTGAGCAAGAGAGGTGCACTCTCCACAGAGACCAACCCAATCCACCCCAGCTCCACTCACAGAAAGCAGGCAAGAGAGCCAGACCGGGGGGCAGAGCCACACTGTCCTGCTGAAGATCAGGACACCATTCAGAATCAGCGTAGATCTCCTCTCCCAGCTGGACACAGCGACGTTCCCACCTCAACCTCAACCCTTTCCCTCACCTACATCGAACCAAGGACCCTCATGAACATGTCCGAATCACAGTACCAGGTGATCAAGGACAGATCACCGGTCTTCTTCACCAACCTCCAGACCCAGCTGGAACTGCTCCCACCAAAAGTCCAGGTCTGCTACCTCCCCCCCAGGTGATGTCACTTGCCCTTCCAACGCTTTCCACAGAGCCCTCACTACCAAGGTTACAGCTACCAAAGCGCCAGCAGCACAGGCAGCCCTTCCCAGTCCAGGCACAGGTACATCGAATATCGACCGGTGCCACCGATCGCCACTGATGCCACTGATGCCACCAATGCCAGACACACCACAGATTGCCACCCACGCCACAGATGCCACCCACGCCTCACCTCGCTCAGCTGCAGACCAACATCCCCACTACACTCCTCCTTCCCTCCACCCCACAGCCAAGCCCAGCCTCAGAACATCTTCATCGTTTGGGGCTGACACCCCATGTCCCCTGGAGAAGGGCTCTCAACATCACAGGTACTGAGCCAGCTCTCTGAGAAGCTTCCTCCACACACCGTCCCCTGTTGTGTCCTCTCGGGCAGGCACCCCAATGGCCTCAGGACCAGGACTCCAGCAGCAGGCCACTCCACAGCACTGGACCCTTCATCTCTGAGACTGGGCATGCCTCAGAGTGACTAAGGAAGTGTATTGCCAGAGACGGGTTGCACCTGACTGACTTTATCTTTGCTTGGACACTTGGGGTCATTTTTCTTTCTACCAGTTTGTTATTAATAAAAGCATTCATCTGTGCTTCACACCACTTGCTTCATTTATTTTTATTAAATGAAAATCGTGGTGAGAAAATTTTAGAAATGGTTGAAGCTCTTGCATGCTTGTGGTCATGGTAAGGATAGCAGTGGGATGGAGCAGGGATACCTTTGCGCGTGTAATAGCTGTGGGATGGTTGGCAATACTTTGGATGGATAATAGCTGTGGGCATGGACAGGGATACCCTTTGGATGGGTAATAGCTGTGGAATGGGTTAGGATACCTGTGGGATGGGTAAGGATAGCAACTGGAAATAAGCCTCCAGTGCAAGGCATAAGGAGACTAGTATGGTCACCCTCCCAGGTGCCACACTTGGCCCTTGATTATCAATAAACAAACTGTAATCATTTATCACACACTTTCAACATAAACACAACTCTTTATTAAATGGCACCTGTTCATGTAGGCCACTCAACAATACATGTTCACAATCTCATCAGGTGATGAGACAGGCTGAAGAAGCATCTGTTAAGCATCTACCATCTGTCTTGCCACTCCACTGGCTCCAGCTGGGGAGTTGCACCAGTGTTTCAGGAGGTTGCGCTGCTTTCTTCCCTTCACGTGAAGCTCTGTGGGGCCGTTGCACTCCACATATCTATCAGGTTTTACCCTTGCCTCCATTCACCAAGGCTCCATGTCCCCATTTCCTTGTTGGTGTCCACGAGCCTGGTTCCTTAGCAAACCACTGTCGGGTGTAGCGGGGCGGCATGAGATTGTGCAGGATGCAGCAAGCTTCCATGATCCTCCTCACGGTCTGTGGGCAATGCTGCATGGTGGATTGAGAAGAAACCTGGACCTGTTGTCCAGGTGCCCAAAGGCCGTTCTCCACCAGCTGCCTTGCCCGAACAGCCTGCTAGTTTGAAAGAATCCTCTCTTCACGTGTGAAGGCACCTGGAGGTGTAGAGCCTCATGAGTATGTACTCTGGGACAAGGCTCCATCCGCCACGATTGAAGTAGGGGCACATTCTTGTGTGTCGTTGGCAGGGAGTTGGATCTGGAAAGCCCATGATGAGGTGCTTTCCAGCCCCTCCTTGATCGTAAACTGGCGTGTTTGCCGGCGGCATCTGAAGCTACCCGTTGCCTGAAGCATTGATGTACATGAACTTGTAGTCAGCATTGACCAGCGAAGAGGATGATGCTTGGAAGAAAGCCCTTGTAGTTGTGATAAGTGGAACCCCTGAGTTGGGCTGAGCTTTGCAGGCCACGTGCTTCCCATCTATGGCTCCAACAGTGTTGGGGGAAGTTCCACTTCTGATACCACTGCCTCTGCAACTTTCTTCCAGCCTTTCTTCAGAGGAGGGCACTGGAGGACTCCTTCCAGTATTTTCGATATGGCCATGGCACCACTTCTCTGACCACAATGCTGCTGGTTGTTGTGTGGCACCCTTCCAGCCATACTGCATGCTCCTGTTACGTGGTTCCCTGAGCCATGTGCGCAGAGTCAGTTTGCCACCTTGAGCCAGAGCGTCCAGGCTGTGCTAGAAGTTGGTGGTTCTGTTTGAGTCAACCTGGGTCTCAGGCACTCCACAACTTCGTCAAACATGGCTGGCGGCATCCTCACTGAAAGTTTGGAATGCATGAGGGTCTTCGTTCCTCAGCTCAGCCATCAGCTTGTTATACGTCCGTACCGTTCTTCATGGCGATCCATGCTTCGACCCAGACACTATTGGCCGCCTCCTTTTCTTCGCGGTAGTAGAACAGGCTGAAGAGCCTGTAGAGTGCTTCGCACTGTTTGTAGAACGATGGTGCTACAAAAGGAGTGGTGTATCCGATGGTCAGGGTGGAGATGACTGGAGGCTGTGGAAAGCAATGAAGGCTGATAGCAGGTCTGGCACAGCAGGCTGCTGGAGCTGAAAGTGAGACAGTGTGAGTTTCCTCTCCCTTTTTTATAGGAATATCATGTCCGCTAGGTGTCTTTTGATCCTCCAGCATCCGACAGGACATCTAATATCCAGAATCCCCTCTGCGAAGTTTTTATCGTTTTAATGCTTAGTATGTCGAGCTTGCATCCGCGTTCATCCTTTCTCCGTCCGTGCTGCTAAATGCTGCGTGTCCATTTCCATGTCCATTTCGCTTCCGTCCCTGTGTCGTTTTCCGCTGGAGCGGAATGCGAGTTGCGCAGAGCGCGGATGCGCAGCGGATGCCTAGCAGATATAGCGGATGTGTAACAGATGACGACGGATGTAGAACGGATGTTCCCCATTTTGTTGCCAATTTTTTCCTGAACGTGATATAGGGTCTGCTTTATAATGTGGAGCTCAATACTTTTTGAGCGGATAAAATGTCAGTGGACGAATGCTGGATGGATAGAGAGGATGAAAAATGGACGCAGTGAGTACAGAACGGAAGCATCGCATTAACCAATGGACGGCAAAGTGTTTCTCTCCATTTTACATCCTCTTTCCATCCGTTGGTGCTGTGTGACAGGGGCTTTAACAACTGTGGCAAGAAAGATCATAAAATCGGGCAAAATTCATGTAAAAACTGTCTTACTTAGCAACAGAAATTTTGGGCTCCATTGTGGTCATAAATAAAGAATTACCTGTATGACAAGTTCCCAAATAATAATATCATATGTAATTGTCATTGTTTTTTGGATTTTAGGAAGCCAGATATATATAGTGAATTAAAAAATGGAAGATGGAACAAAAGGTTAATCTGTAATTCCATATTCACTTTTCCAAATCACAAAGAAGAAAAGAAAGCCAAGTGAAACATTTACATAGAGCTTATCTGCAGTCCTAATCTGTACCCAAGCAATCAGTAAAATGCAGAAAAGTCATAGATATTTCAGATGATGACATTACAATTGCAGAATGTATTGTTCATTGCAAAGTGGTGGTTGATTCATTTGAAATAAAAGGTGAAATCAGATTTTATCAGACAGTTAAAGGAGACAAATAGGTTTTTTTGATAAATACGTTATGGTCATCGGAGTCATCTATTGTTTTAGCATGGAAGTTGCATTTCAAAAACTCTTTTATGGGTAGAGATACTGCTGGCAGAAAATTCCAAAAATAACAGTTGGTCCCTTAATCCATGTGCAGCCTTGAGTTTAAATAAAATACAGCAATTGTAGGAGTGGTGCATTTGAATACACTTAAAATGAAACATATAAAATGTACAGTTGGCAAAGTATGTGAATTTTCTAATGGTAAAGAATTTTTTTTTAAGAAGGATTTTTTTAATGGTAGGAAGACAGTGTCTGAGCATGTGACAATTCTCTCAGAAACTCCAACTGTTTTTTGGATCTTCATAACAATGATAGTGTACACCATTAAATAATATAAAAAATATAATTGGATATTGCTTTGTCTCTCTTTCAATAGAGCAAGGACTTACAATTAATTAATTAATTAATTACTTAATTATTGACCAAGTGGGATTAGGCACACAAGGAATTTGTCTTGGTGCATATGCTCTCCTTGTACAAAGAAAGAAAAGAAACATTCATCAATCATAGGGTACAAATAAGCAATCAAATCATACTAGAAAACAGTCAATATAAATCATAAGGATACAAGCAACAAAGTTACAGTCATACAGTCACAAATGGGAGGAGATGGGTGATAGGAATGATGAGAAGATTAATAGTAATAGTAACACAGACTTAGTAAATAGTTAGACAGTGTTGAGGAAATTATTTGTTTAGCAGAGTGATTTCAGGAAAAAAACTGTTCTTGTGTCTAGTTGTTCTGATGTGCAGTGCTCTAATAGTCATTTTGAGGGTAGGAGCTGAAACAGTTTGTCTCCAGGATGTGAAGGGTCTATAAATATTTTCACAGCCCTCTTTTTGACTGGTGCAGTATACAGAACCTCAATGGAAGACAGGTTGGTAGGAATTGTTTTTTTCTGCAGTCCTATAATCTATACATGATATGTATAGATTCTGATGGATCTCCACAATGATATTTACAAAATTATCTGACCTAGTTCAATATATATGATCAATGCATAAACAGCACAGTGGCTCACACATTGAGAACACTGGGCTGGCAAGTGGCAGCCTTGTGTTCAAGACCTGGTGCTGCTAAGGGGCGGGATGACCTCCTGTCACACACTCCAGCTTCTGCCAATGCAGTGGTTCAAAAGTGGGTGACTGCAAATAAATGTATACCATTTTGGTGGGCAACGTTACAGGGATGTGAAAGGAGTGCCCAATTGGATATCCCCTGGAAAACAATAATATCACTGGTAAATCCTTTCACATTGGTGCTTCCGACATGGAAGTATTAGTATTACCAATGAATAAATAGCACTAAGCACTTAGACTTTTATGTCACTTCACACTGTTTTCCAGCCCTCTCTAAGCATTTTACAGAATCAGCCTATTGCCCCCAACAACCTGGGTCCTCATTTTATCGACCTCAGAAAGATGGGAGGCTGAGTCAACCTTGAGCCACTGAGATTCAAACTGCTGAACTGATGGCAGCTGGCAGTCAGCAGAAGTAGCCTGCAATACTGCATTCTATCCACTGCACCACCATGGCTCATAAATGCATAAATCAAAACATGACTAGACTAGTAGATGCCAAATCTTGCACATGAATACAAAAGGTTCACTATTGTGATTACATGAGATTGCTATGTTTTTGTATTCATGTGCAAGATTTGGCATTTGCTAGTCTAGTCATGTTTTGATTTGATTATTGCAGTGTGTGGTGCTCTATTAAAACAGTCCAGTTGGTGCAAAAGGTGGCAGCTAAACCACTTACCAATATTTTATGATGTCCATGTTGAAAACCCAAGTTTGTTGCCAATTCTTTCCTGAGCGTGATATAAGGTCTGCTTTATAATGTCATCATCTGAAGGACCACTTTCCTACAATGGGTGCTACAATCTGCAGCAGAAACCTTTCTGACAATCTCCTTGCTTTGGAAGAAGGCTTGGCCATGAAATGCAACAGTGGAGATTTGTATTTGGCCCTCTCTCCCTCCCTCATTTCTCTCTTGCCTTCTGTATCTCCCTCCCCATTTAGAAGAGCAATCAAGACTTTTATCTTGTGCCTAGTATTCCATTATTCATCATTTTAATTTTGAGTTGGATTTTAACGGTTCCTTCTTTAGTATTCTTGGTAGTGTTAACTGCCTTGAGTATTCAAAAGGCCAGAAAGAAGAGATGAAAACTGAATGATATCCACTGCAGTCACATTTTTCTCTCTGGCAGATAAGTATTTCTTTAGTGCTCAAGGCAATTCCTAATAACAGTCTAATGAAATATTATTTTGTATCAGCTTCCCCTTGGTTATAAACCATCTGTAAGTAGGTTACTAATGCCTAATATAAGGGCACAGCAACATTCAGCAGATTTATTATTATTACAGTAACTTTCTTTCTAGGGCATTAATAATATGACAATAATGCCAAATAAACTACCCATTTTAACAATGAAGGTCCAAATCGAGAGTAATAGATCAGGTATAAAATTGAGAGGCCACTGGTAAGGAGCATGTTATTTTCTGCGAAAGGAGACAATGCTGTTAGACCTTCCTAAAATTAGTATTTTACAATGAAATAATTAAGGGAGATCATACAGAATGCATCTATTTCTAATCTCTTTTACTTTATTCCCAACCTCGACAGAACATTATGGTTTCTTTTTAAGGTTTACCTTTGCCAATAGATTAATCCCTCAATTATTTATTTCAAAATAATATTTTGGGCTGTTATTATTAAGATTAAAAGCTAGGAACAGTAGGAGAAGATATTTGAGGTTTATGAGATTGCTATTGATCATGGGACCAGGTAAACAATTTATAAGTGGGGGAGCTGTGAGTTGGAGAATGGTGTAAAACAGGGCTGTCAAACTTGCAGCCCATGGGCCAGATGTGACACATGCTGGCCATGCCAACACCCAATTTAGTGAAGGGGGAAAAGCCCCGATACATCACATGATGCCACCGTGATGTCATGAGTTTGACACTCCTGATGTAAAGTGACTTGAGACATGACATATATAGACAAGATCAGAATGTACCTTTCTCCCTTTTCTGGAGTTTGTGGAAGAAATGAGTTTAGGGGAAAAGAATAAAAACTATGTTACATTGAGCCTTAGTAGATAACAGCACCCAACTGATTTTTATTGATTGGGAAACTTAAACAGGTGGTTCCTCTTCAGACACTGCACTGCCTAGGAATGTTTGATAGATGTCAACAGTTGATTTTAACTCAGCAAGTAGAAACATTATTCTGCAAGAAGGGAATGCCAAGCCATTTCTGTAAGGATGCCAAGAAAAGTGCATGTGTAGTCTAAGAGTCAGGTTTAATTCAGGAACATTTCTAAAGCCTATTTTAAAATTTGCACTACAATTTTTTTGGGTGCTGAGAATTCAAATAGAATGGCAATTTTCACCAATTGGAGGTAATTGTTCTAGAGACTACTAAAATGGATCTGTATATATAATCTATGTGTTATCTATTTTAAAGTTACCTCCTCTATATTATCTACATTATCTACATATTACCTGCTCTATGCCTATATGTTACCTACTTCTGTACTCCTGAATAGAAAGCAAGGACTATCTATCTATCTATCTATCTATCTATCTATCTATCTATCTATCTATCTATCTATCTATCTATCTATCTATCATCTATCTATCTATTATACAAATTGGTTTCTCTTATTATTTCCTTAAGTATAAAAGATGTTCTAGCAGTAGTCCTGAGAATGATAGAGTGTTTTCCCCCATTCTGGGCTATATGTTGGATTCCATATGGGATATTAAGAGGGGGGAAGAGTATTTCAAATACCCTAAACACATACATGCATGTATATACATACAGTACCCTGCTAAAATTCCTCCCTGCTTTCATGGGGGTCCAGCAAAAATATAAGGGAAAAACTTATGTGTGCTACATCTGAGCTACAAACATCTGCTGCAAAGCAGCAAAGTGTCAGAATTTTCTACATCTTTGCTGCCATTTAGAGGCTTGTGGATTTTTACAACCTACCTTGAAGGAAAGGAATATTCAGTCCAACACAAGCTTGAATTACAATACAAGAAACATTAAAAAAAAACAATGTGGTCATAAACTGTAGGATTATTATTATTTTAACACCTGGAAGACAAGCTTGTGAAAACTTGCACACATCCTTTCAATAACTTTCAATAACTGAAGAATTCTCAAGGCTTAGTATCATTTTATTGCAGCAATTTTTTGGTAGTTACACAAATAACAGTTAACTTTGTTTACATGTTGGTAAAGCAAAGGAAAAAAAACAAAAGAGGTTTCAAACTATTGTATTCCTCCTTCTTGGGATAACCTTGATCATTTTACCACCATCTTTAATACATTATAGGACCAATAAGTGCTATCTGACATTTTCTGAAGAATAATTGTGATATGCCATTTTAGGCTCTGAAAAATTAGATGGAAGTTAGATACTTTCTCATTCAGTTACTTTAAGTTCTTCTAAGGTTGCAATCTATTGTGTATGTGGTAGAATGTGCATCTGGCAGGAGCAGAGAGGAAATCTTTGGCAATCAAGAGTTTTCCTAGAAACTTTTTGCAACACAAGAGTTTTCCCAGATTAAGCAACTGTGCAGAGCTGGATGGAAAAGGAGTAAAAAGGTTGAGGGGAGCCACACCCTCAAATCTTTCAGGATATATCTAGAAGAATAGAAGATTATATCTTCAGTCTGACAAAATCTGTCCATTAGATATAAGCAAATAAATGGTTGAATTCAATTGGATTTCACTGATACATTATTTCACATAGGTCTGATGTCATAGTTTGGTATAAGTATCACTCAATTTAGTAGAGCTTCTTATTCAGGAAAAGATGTACATTGTATGATAGTTAATTTAATCATGGCCAAATTTACATATTACTAGTGGTAGTGAGAACTATAACTTTCACGTAAAAGTTTCTTAGAAACAAAACAACAACAAACCAAGACTTTTAAAATAATGCAAATTTAAAAGCAGTTTAACAATAAGTGCAGTTCAAAGTTCTGAAAATAACTTCATAATTCTCAGAATTTCATTCCTTGATAATAAAATGTCACCGTAGTTATAGTATTTCTTTGATAGACTCATACATACATAATCCAATTTCTATAATATCTTCAAGGTGTCCAAGCTAATGTAACCATATTAATATTACTTTTATGATAATTCATGAGAATAAAACAAGGATAAAACAAGCAGGTACAAAGCCATTAACTGTTAAATCTATATAATTTATATATAGATTATAATTATATAATATATTATATAAAAGTTAAAAGAGTCCAGCAGAAATGAAGAGAACTTCCTGTTGAATGTGGAAATAACTTTTCAAATTCTTTATCTTTTTTTCATTTTTGCCAGGGTTGACATTATGGAATCACAAGATAAATCAAAGATAATTTATTGTATTTGTATCTGAAAACGATGCATATTTGTGAACGTAGTTCAAATGCCCCTATATTCCTCAAGTAGTCCTCAACTTACAATTGTAATTTATCCCACCGGTTTGGTTTTAAGTTATGGTAGTCATGACCAGATCTGATTTTTACAATCCTTTTTTGTGATGGTCATGAAGCAAACCCATTGTTTGCTAAGTTTTTTTTTTTTTTGCTAGAAACTAGTATTGCACAGTAGTGTCGAGCAAAAAATGTCATAAATAATTATCATGTGACCATGCAATGCTACAAACAACTGTAAATGTGGGCTAATTGCCAAGTCTCCAAAGTGTCACAAGATTGGGAGGCAGATGGACATTGGAACTTCAAATATGGTGTGTAAGTCCCATTTTCAGGGTTTGTTGTAGTTTCAAATAGTTGTTAAGTGACCATTTAGAAGTCAAGGACTACATGTATAGCAGGAGCCTAAACAGAAAGATTCTATCTTATTTTGATTTATTCTGTGAAGGCTTTGCAGAGACTGTTCTTGTTGCAAATGCCAGCACAAACTTTAATGGCAGAAAAGGATAATACAGTGCAGTAAAGAGCATCCTTTTTTTTTCAGTGTTTGTTTTTGAAAAATTAAAATTTTAAAATCCTTCTGAAGGATTATCTTGTTGCAATGTTGTCTTTATATGAAGAACTATACATCTGGAATGGCCTGCATCTCATCTTGCTCAAACAAAGACAATATTTTTTGTTATCTTGTAAATAATTATTCTGCCAGGTAACAAGAGCTGATGCTGCAGGTACTGTATGCAAATCCATTAAGGTGAGCTTCAGTGTTACAAGCTGAGTCTTTAATCTCTTTGTCAACATTTCAAGTTGCTTAATATAGTTGAAGCTGGATAGTAAAAGAAAACAGTAAAAATTATAATTGAGTGAAACACCTTCTTGTAGCCCTAATTTAGAAAGAGAATGGGTGGGTTGGAAAACAGACACGTATGATTGGTTTGCTGTAAGTTTGGAAAAAAGGATATAAGAAATTTATGTCATTCTGCTTCATCAGCAGAAGCAGGTGATTTGGTATGCTTGGATGATAAAACTATCCCTTCAATTTTTTCTAGATTTTAAGCAGAAGGGACTGCAAAATATTAGCAAAGAGAAAAAAACTGGTGTATATTTATCAACCTTCATTCAAACTTCAAGAATAAATATTCTTTTTTTCTCTCCCTTCAATCTGCATTGAAATCTTAGTTGCATTAACTATAATTTGTTGTTATACCTAGAATTAAATTTAGACAGATAATTTTTAGCTAGATGAATAACAATATTGTAGTGTTGGTATAAATATCCTTCTGGTTCAGTTCCAAGCTGGGAAAAAGGCACTGGAAACAAAATGGAGGCTGGAGGCTGATTGGAAAGATGGTCTAATGATGAAGCAGAAGCACATGGGTAGTTCTGGGCAGCTTATCACATGGTGTTGAGAGTGAGGAGTTTTTATACCTTCTCTTGGGTTTTGCACTTAAGCTTCCTGTTTCTGTGCAATAACATGCATTCTATTGGCTGTTGTCAGACTCCCATGAAACCATGGGGTTATATAGGGCTCATCACTAGCTCTGTAGGTTGTCTGAGAAGTCTGGTTGAAGTTTCTGAGGGTGATGTCCTTAGGAGGTTGTGCAATGTAGTGAACTCTGCGTCTTAGTGGGTTAATCCTATTGAGTCCTGGAGAGTCATGTTTTAATCCCTTCAACCTGGAGTTCAGGGATGGGATTCTACTGGTTCTGTCCACCTCTGTAAAACTAGTAGCTCTGAAGAGCATCAGACAGAGAACATACATAGAACCAGTTCTGTGTCTGCTGCTGTTTTGGCCCACCTGCCCGTCCAAATTTTTACCTGAGCTTAATTTCTTGCTTTTTCAATCACAGCTGCTTTGCACGACACAGATGCAGTTGAAAAAGCAGGAAAAATGTGATTTTTCAACCTCTGCACACCTGTGCAACTCAGCTGTCCAAGTAGCTAACTGATGACGCTATAAACGTGCACACAGCAAAACATAAAACCACCGAACCGGTAGTTACACTGGTCGGATCTCATCCCTGCCCTGGAGCTGATGGTCTCTTGCTTTGTAGATAAACTGGCCCAGTCTTTCTTAATGGGCACAAAATATCTGCTGGGGAAAGGGACCTGGGGCTCTGAGTTTTTGTCTCCTTTAAGATTTCTATTTCTCTTTTAGGGGGAAATATTTTATCCTGCCTTTTAAAAATATTCCTCAAAATATTTTATTCTTCTAGGAAGGGGAGTGGCTGGCTTCCCACAGTAAGAATTACTGCAATTTAGTGCCCTTCTGGTGGTAGAGAAAGTTAAAACTATTTATGTCATATATGAATAATACATTCAAGGAATTGTAAAAAAAAGTAACCCATTTAATTTAACAATAACATTTTAATATCCAAACTAATATAAGATACAGCCAGATCATTTCTTTAGAACTCTTAAACATTTAAGTCACATTTAATGCAATTCAACAGGAAGCATATCTTTTTATATGGCATATTTTGATCTCAATTAACAGAGAATTAAGGAAGTATTCTGTTCTATAACTCTGTGTTCATTTATCCCCATTGCCATAGCAATATCAGCTCCCATAATAATGCAATATCAGCAGTTCAGGAAACACAGTGTAATTGAATTCACACACTGGAACAAACCAACTAACAATGTCATTGGGGACAAGAAGCAATCATATTAAGCAATATTCATTAGAACATTAAATGCCTAAGGTTTTTGTTTTTTTTTAAATATGCCAATAATTTTGATCTAGTAGACTATCAAATACCCAGGTGCAATACTTAGGTCTATATTAATTCATGTTGAATAATATTTGTAGATGGCTACTTTCTCATTTACATAATTATGCATGGCTGTATTTCTATGACATTTTTATACTTAAAAATACAATACTTAAATCGGTAAGGATTTTCTGCCCTCTACTTTCTATTTCAAAACTGAAGATTTGTAAAATAATGTTAAAATTAAAAACAAGTCAGTTTCATTGATTCCCATGAAGTAATATATTTTTCCAACTTGAAAAATGCTTCAAGTCCTGTTTTACAGAGTTTAGTGAAATCCACGAAAGAGAGAACAATTCAAAACCCGTAGAATATCATGTCTTTCTAAAACAACATAATTTGAGAGATGGGATGATTTTTTTAATCTCTTAAAAAGCATTGCTAGGTCTGTTAGAAATTCTGTTTTATTCTATAGAAATGGTAGCAGAGAATTATTATATAGCCATACAGATTGGTAGCAGAAGATGGTTACATAGCCATACAGATCAAATACAATGTAGAGTCACCATGGGCCTTGTTGCTTAATGATTTTTAATTGTCACTGGAAACTCTCCTCAGAATTAAAAGAGCCATAGATTATAACCATAGATGCAAACTAAACACTGCCAATCTACTGGCTAATACTGTAGATACTATAGATACTGTAGATACTGGCTAATACTGTAAATCTGTAGTTGTTGCAATACTGTACATTCTAATATATATTCCAACAAGACCCAACTTTACTATTTTGTCTTCAGTCGTCATGTTTTAGGGAAAGACAATTGTGTAGAGCAGGGGTTCAAACTCACATCGTGATGTATCAGGACTTCTCTCCCCTTTGCTAAACTGGGCGTGGTCATGGCCAATGTGTGGCTCACAGGCCAGGAGTTTGACAGCCCTGCTGTAGAGAATGAGTACTGGAGGAAACAAATTATCTGGACTCTTTCAATAAAAAATATTCAGACCTGAGTATGAGACTAAAATGGCATTGATTGAACTTGTAGATGACTATTTGTGGGTGTGCTCATCCTTAGAGTCAGGATTTGGACAGTTGCCCTAATTAAATTATGAGCCTTGAGCCAAGCTTCAAAAACTTCAAAGAATTTATTAGGAACGAACATGTCGGCATGAACTGTGTGAAGCCCATTCTGAGATATGTAATTCATTGTCATCCTTGACCCTGATTTCTCCCCACCCCTCTGGGTGTATCATAATTCTCCAATGAAATATGTTCATAGCTAAGAGTCATCAATTGCATTCTCCAATTAGAGATCTGACTGGCAGAAATTCCAGTAGCTTAGTTATAATTTTTGCAAAATAAGAATGGAATGGAATCTTTGGTTCCAAACTGCTGCACTGCTCTTTCAAATTTCTTTTTTTTTTCATCTTCTGTTCATGGCAACTCTAAAACAGGCATAGAAATGTTTTATGAGTTGACATCTGGCTTTCTTGATCTTTCAGTATCTTTCAATACAGTCAATCATGGTATTATTCTGGTTTGACTTTGGGAGTTACACTATGTTGTTGATGGAGGGGAGAGGTTTAGCCCACTGCCAGTGCTTTCTGGAGTTCCTTTGGGCTTAGTCTTCTCCCACTTCTGCTTAACTTTTCCATGAATTTATTGAGTGAAGTCATCTGACAACTTGGTGTGAATATACTGATAATACCTAGCTTTATTTGCTTACCCCTGATCATCCGAGTGATGACATTGAGGTATTATTGGTATTTGGAACATTGAGGTCTGGATAGGAAATAACAGCTTCAACTCAACCCTAGCAAGACTTATGTGATATGGGTTTAAAAAACTCCTGATTCTAGGATTTTCCATTTTTATACCATACAGAATCAGTACACAAATTAGAGAGACATGGAGTTGCCGTGGAGTTGCCTCTGAACCATATATAGAAGCTGCAGATGGTATGGAATTCAACAATAGGGCAGTTATATACATTGCCTTATTTATATATGCTATACCTCTGCTGCACAAGTTGCGTTGGTTACCAGTATGCTTCTAGTCTCAATTCAAAGTCTTGGTAGTTACTTATAAAGACCTTCATAGCATGGGGCCAGGCTGTTTGAGGGACCATTTCTCCCCAATTATAGCTACACATTCCATTAGGTCCAGCAGGAGCAGCATTCTCTGTGGCCCATCCATTAGGGAATGCCATCTGGCAAGATATCACAGGAAAGCCTTTCTTGTCATGATGCCCAATGTTTCCCCAGCAGTAAACTTAGCCACACGTTTACTAGCATTCTTCAAAGCCTTAAAAGAGTTGTGTCATTGAGCCTGGGCATCTGGATCTATAACAGAGCCCATGCAACGGTTGCATTGATTTATTGGCTGGTTGTTTTACTTTTGTTTTGTTGCTGAATAGAATAGAATAGAATAGAATAGAATAGAATAGCAGAGTTGGAAGGGACCTTAGAGGTCTTCTAGTCCAAAACCTTGCTTAGGCAGTAAACCCTTGCCACTTCAGACAAATGGTTATCCAATCTCTTCTTAAAAATTTCCAGTGTTGGGGCATTTATAATTTCTGAAGGCAAATTATTCCACTGATTAATTGTTCTAACTGTCAGGAAATCTCTCCATAGTTCTAAGTTACTTCTCTCCTTGATCAGTTTCCACCCATTGCTTCTTGTCCTACCTCAGGTGCTTCGGAGCAGGGGTCTCCAACCGTGGCAATTTTAAGACTTGTGGACTTCAACTCCCAGAATTTCTCAGCCACCAAAGCAAAGCAACTGAGACATTATGGGAGTTAAAGTCCACAAGTCTTAAAGTTGCCAAGGTTGGTTACCCCTGCTTTGGAGAATAGCTTCTGTCCATCTTCTTTGTGGCAGACATTGGAACACTGTTATTGTGTCACCCCGATCCTTCTTTTTATCAGACTAGATATACCAGTTCCAGCAACCATTTTGGATGTTCATTGTCATTGTTTTTAACTGCTGTGATCTGCCCAGTTCTGAAGTTGAAATGGGAAGCTGTATAAATTGAAATAAATGAACACAAATGATCCTTATGATGGTAGTGTTTCAAACATGAAATATTTCCAATTTACAGCATTTGTATTCCATTCTTCTTGTTAGTCAACATCTTAGCCAGGTTACTCTTACCAGAGGACTAACCTTCTCCTTCCAGGTGAATTGTTTGAATTAGGTTGAGGGATGCCTGAATTTAGACCCAGGACTATATAATTGTCACACAAAATGAATAAACACTTCAACTTTCCAAATAAAAGTTTCCCTGTCCAGTCATGTCTGACTCTAGGCCATGGTGCTTATCTCTGTTTCTTGGCCAAGAGATCCACTGCTGTCTGAAGACATTTTCTATGATCATGTGTCCAGGATAGCTATACACTAAAGGTGTATGGAAGGCTGCTACCTTCCCACTGAAGTGGTACCTATTACTCTGCTTACATTTTGCATGCTTTTGAACTGCTACATGCAAATTCTATATTCAGGAATTGGTTTTCATGGCGGAATTCTTATTAAGAAAGCAACAAAACACACATACATATGTTGTATCTATGTTGTATATTACAGTTTAAATTCTAAGGCTCTTTCTCCTCCTTTTCAAGTCAGCATAAATAGCATCCCTGTAAGCAATAAGAAGTTTTTCTTTCACTACAGGAAAAAAAAATCTTGATCTTTTATCAGAATTCTCCTTGGCATATAACCATCTATTCCCTATATATTGATCCATTTCCTATAATTGTACAGATCAAAGCTATGGCTTCCAACTAGATTGAGAATATATTCAATTTTCCACTGTTTCTTCTGAGACCAGGAAAACATCCCTCCCTACCCCCCCCAATTTGAATTTTTGAAAGCCCAATTTAAATGTTCACTTCTTTTTATTTTATTTGGTTTGGTTTGGTTTGGTTTGTCAATTGCTTAAAAGATAATAGGTATAAGTAAAAACATAGTTATGACTACATGAATACATATAAGAAAAATAAAAGAAGCAATAGGACAGGGACAGTGGGCATGTTGGTGCACTTATGCATGCCCCCTACAGACCTCTTAGGAGTGAGGTCAATAGTACACAATCTAAGGTTAAAGTTTTTGGGGTTTGGGGAAGAAACCACAGAGTCAGGTAGAATATTCCAGACATTGACCACTCTGTGCTGAAGTTGGATTTCCTGCAATCAAGTTTTGTGTGATAAACCTTGAGTTTGTATCTATTGTTTGCTCTTGTATTGTGATGGTAAGAGAGCAGGTATTCATGGACAGGTAGGATGTTTGCAATGCATGATTTTTACATGCTATACTTAGATCAGAGTGAAGGCGGCATAGTTCTAGGTTTTTTAGGTCTAGAATTTCAATTCTGGTGCATAAGGTAGTTCTGCAATGGGTAGAGGAGTGGAAAACTCTTCTTGTGAAATATTCTGGATTTTCTCAAACTGTGTTAATATTAGATACATTAAGTGTGGCGTTCCAGACTGATGAGCTGTATTCGATGTATTGGGTCTAGCAAATGTTTTGAATGCTCCAGTTATTGGTGTTAATATTACCAGAGAAAAAGCTATGTAAGATTAGGTTAACAACTCTTAATGCCTTTTTGGCGATGTAGTTACAGGTGACTCTAGCACTTAGATCATTAGAGATGAGTACTCCAAGTCCTTGACAGAGTTTAGATCATCAAACAAGTCTTGACTATTCAGCCTGTATTTTATTTTCTGATTATGATTTTTTTTGCCAATATGTAGGACAGAGCATTTATTTGTTGAGATGAAGGTCGCAATTGACCATTCTGATACATAGTTGAGGTCTTTTTGAAGGTCGTAGCAGTATTGTCCTGTGGTGTTGAATAGCTTTTACATCATTAGCGAAAGGAGAACAAAGTTTCCTTCGTATGGTATGATCATAGAGGTCATTGGTATGTAGAGTTTGAAAGAGAGTTGAGTCCGTAGAAGCTCTGTCCTTGGGACACACCACTGTTGACAGAGGTCAGAATTTATAAACGCTTCCCAATTTGTACCATTTGTTATCTGTGGTTGACAGGAATGCTTCTATCCCAGTTATGCAGGTGTCCAGAGCATAAACCATACTCGATTGTTACGTTTTAGGAGTGTTTGTCGTGTAACCATGAATCAAAGGCTTTACATAAGTCTGATTGTAGAATTGGCATCTATTGCTTTGCCCTGATCAAGTTGTGTAATCTATATATTTCGGTGCAGTAGTAAAGAGTTCAGATGCAGGGTAGTTCTTTTCTGAAGCAAATTATCTTATTCAAAGAGTATGTGTTGTTTTCTAAGTGTGAGGTGTAATCGGACTTTGCGTTAATAATATGATTCCCATGAGGTGTTCTCCATTTCCAGGTTCCATTCCAAGATTCACAATCAAATGGCTGAACGCAGCATAAAGAGAATTGGTCTGCTAATTATTCAAACTAGGACTGGGGTACTCCCTTTTTGAAGATAGATGAAGAAGGAAGGAAGGAAGGCAAGACGAAAGAAAGAAAGAAAGAAAGAAAGAAAGAAAGAAAGAAAGAAAGAAAGAAAGAAAGAAAGAAAGAAAGACTATTTATTTACTGGTCAAGAAGGAAGTCCTTTTACAAGACCAAACCAAAATAACTTTTTAGAACTAATAGTAAATTACTCTCACCTTTAAATGCTGCATAAAGATTTTTTCCCCATTAGAATGTTTATTTACAACAGCTGTTGCCAGGAGTTTGCCATGCCTTCCTGGAATCATGTCAATCTACTTTGTATGTAAATAAGAACTGGCAAAATGATGGAAGAATTAAGAAACAGGAGAGGAAAGATGGATGTTTTCAATGAGATTTGCAAGGAAATGACAAGCTATTGAGATGGAGAGGCATGGAACAGCTCCTCCAGATGGCAACAGAAGTAGGGGGAAAATTGTGGGTCAAAGTGAAGAAAGTTTGTGTAGGGAATCTGCTGGAATCAAATGAATAGTTCTGGCAAGAAAATGGATGACACATGTCACAGAAAAGAGACCATGATAAATTAAGGCAGGGAGATTGTGTTCTTTTTTTAAAATCAAGGATATGACTGGCCTCAAATGCCCGAATAAACCAATTTGACTGATCTGTGGAGGACTTTCATTGTAATACAAAATCTATGATATTACCAAGAAGAAAGCATGACAGGATAACTTGGACAAAATTGTATCCTGCTATATTGCTTGTTGACACAGGGCAGTTATTTTCATATTTTGCCATTCTTTAAGGTACACTCACATGGGCTAGATTGAGTCTAGGGCAGGGCTGTCAAACTCGTGGCCTGTGGGCTGGATATGTCACGCACTGGCCATGCCCAGTTTAGTGAAGGGGGGAAACGTCATGATACATCACATGATGACACAAGTTTGACACCCTGCTCTAGGGAATACATCATTACAGGGATGATACAGGGAGAATTCCCATCTCAACTATTTTGGACAAGAAAGAGTTAAATGAAAACTGGAATTTGATATGTCAACTATCAACTCTAATTTGTCAAGATATTGAGCTAAGACCAGCAACCTGAGGACTCAAACTTTAAGTTATAGAAGCGTGAAGCAATGGTGGGATTCAATGTTTTTTATTACTGATTCTGTGGGCAAAGCTTGGTGGGCCTGGCAGGGGAAGGATATTATAAAATCTCCAGTCAGAGTTGGTATTTGCTGGTTCTCCGAACTACTTAAAATTTCCGTTACCAGTTCTCCAGAACTGATCTGAACCTACTGAATACCACTTCTGCCATGAAGGTCTCCCGCTCTTAGATAAGCATTAGAAGCACAATGTTGTGTTTATTTTGCCTTTTCTTTTATGGAAGAGAAGGATAATATCTTTTTTGGCTAATTTAATTAGCACAAATCCCCAGGATTCTAGGACTGTAGATCCAGGAAACATAGCTAGCGAGAAAACAGAAGAAAGTAAATATAAATTAGAGAATGTATTTTGATTTATGGAAAATGATGTAATTCGTTTCATTGATACTTAATAATGAAATGAGTCTGAATTGCATGTTTTTTTTTTAACTTTTAGTTTCATTTTGATCTGCCTGCAAAATAAATTATCCATTTTCTCTGGAGAAGAAAGGGCTATGGGAGAAGGGAGAATGTGCCAAAACAAACAAATCCTCTTTATCTTTTTCACAGAATGTTCAGTACTATTTTGTAGAGCTATGCAAAGTTTCATAGAAGTGATTCACTACAGAGAAATATGTTTACAAAGCTGTTTGCAAAACAGTGTGGTTCCTGCATGTCAGCCTTCCCTCACAACACTATTTCAAAGATTTTCAGGCTGAGCAACTTTCATTACCCAGTGTGGAAACCCTGCCGCCAGCTCTTAAGGGAAAAACTTTTAAAACTATTCAAACTGTTTTTCTTAAGGTAAACTGCTGGTTCTTTGGCTTCCATGGTATGAGTCACTTCATCAAATTAATCTACACCACTTTACACAGACCTATTATATTATTCAAGATCCAAGCCAAAGTATAACATTGATCATCCAATCTAATGGGGGGATCGCATATGCAAGCAATTTGTTCCTAAAAGTTATGTAATGAGCTACAAAGAAAATAAAAAGGATTCATTTGAGAATTAAATAACTAAAGAAAAGCTTTTCTAAAATCATACTGTAATTATTATAGTGGATCACAACTAATGGCAACACCTAGATGATTTGGGATGATCATGAAAAAGATAAATGAGATCAGATTGCTTACCTAAGTAGGAATCAGTTTTTAAAGATAGAAATGAACTTAGATCACACTTGGAATACTACATCCAGTTCTGGTCACCACGATGTAAAAAAAAAGTGTTGAAACTCTAGAAAGAGTGCAGAGAAGAGCAATAAAGATGATTAGGGGACTGGAGGCAAAAACATATGAAGAACGGTTGCAGGAATTGGGTATGTGTAGTTTGATAAAAAGAAGAACTAGGAATGACATGATTGCAGTGTTCCAATTTTTCAGAGGCTGCCACAAAGAAGAAGGGGTCAAGCTATTCTCCAAAGTACCTGGGGGCAGTACAAGAAGCAATGGGTGGAAACTAATCAATGAGAAAAACAATCTAGAACTAATGCAAAATTTCTTCATAGTTAAGAAGAGATTGGATAACCATTTGTCTGAAATGGTATAGGGCAGGGGTGTCAAACTGGTGGCCCACAGGCCAGATAAGCAGGCCACGCCCACCGCAAAGGGAAAAATGTTATGATACATCATGTGACAGCAATGTGACATGGCAAGTTTGACACCCATGGTATAGGGTTTCCTGCCTAAGAAGGGGGTTGGATTGAAGATCTCCAAGGGCCCTTACAACACTGTTATTCTATTCTATTCTATTCTATTCTATTC
>BHFT01035913.1:0-31652 GCA_004320025.1 Laticauda laticaudata | reverse complement strand
GAGTTATCACGAAACAAGATGCGAAACGGATTAAGTAAATGGAAAGAAAGAAACTTCTATGCAATTATATAAATGGTCTAAATTCGATGGTTAAAAAGAAAAAGGATATTAAACAAACTAATTAAAACAAGATGCTTGATAGTAATATGCTTACAAGAAACCCACATAATGGAAAGAAGACGAAAGATATTTTTTAAATGCCCGAAACTGACGGGAAATTATTTACTGCCACGAGATACAGAAAAAAAGAAGAAATCATCAATAGATGTTAAAGAGGATTGAAATCAGAATTAGTATGGCAGACCCTGTGAAGGAAAGAACTTTGGTTTTGCCAGATGTCTGGATTAATGATATTTCAATTTTGTGTAGTAAGAATTTGGCCCAAATGAAGATCAAGAAAGATTTTTCTCAAACACCTGTATCGAAAAATAATGGATTTGAAAAAAAGGGAATATCATTTTTAGGAAGATTTTAACACTATTGCGATTTCAGAAAGACCATATTAATGGAGGAAGAAATAAAAGAAGGAAAAGAAGAGTTTTCCCTAAGATATGTAAGGAAATGATGAAAGAATTAAATTGGGTGGATTTATGGGAGGAAATTATATCCGCAAAAAAAAACAATTTACGTTTTATTCTAATCCACATCAATATTGGAACGCGAATCAATGATGGCATGAATGAATGGAAGAAATAGCAAATGAATAAAAGAAATTGAAATATTACGGAAATGAATGGGGCAGACCATAATGCCAAATCAAGATAATGTGGAAAGCAGGAAGAAACCAAAGAAAAGATGGCATTGTAAGGAAAATTTTATACCTATGTATACTGCCTTCACGTAGCCAATGTTTTGTTCGTAGTTACGCCATTGTTATTGTCTTGTTAAACAAATAATAATTCCTCCTTAAGTTTATCAGTATATGTCTTTTTCTCTTATTAATTGAGTATTTAGTGTCCATCTGTTCTTTGGGTGAAAGAGAAAAGAGGAATAAAGAAAACATGCTCAACAAAATAAAATTGCAACAAACAAATTAAGGAATTAGAAAATGCAATTACAGAAGACCCCAAAGGAACTAACATTGCAAAAATCAGATAATAATAAACTAAACACAAATTGAATTGTTAATTGGAACAAGAGAAAATGATTATAAAATTTGAATATGACGTAAAATAAAACCTACATTGAGAATGCTGAATAAGCCCAGGAAGATGGTTAGCTTATAAAATTAAAAAAAAAGAAAGAAAGGAAAAGAAAGAAGAGACTGATATATCATTAATAGATGGGAATGGCGACATTACAACGAAGAGATAGAACAAAAAAAAAAAGAAATTGTACATAAATACTTTGAAATGAGTTATATAAAAAGGGAAGGAAAAATAAATGAGGACAGAATAAGAAATGTATTTAGATGAAATTAAGATAAAGAAATGAAGGGAAAGAAATGATAGAATCACTTAACAAAGATATATTCTTTGGTCTGACTGAAATCGCAATAGAGAACCCAAAAATAATAAAGCCCGGCGGCCCAGATGGGAGTCCCGGAAGAGCTATATAAGTAATTGCAGAACAAATTGGACCTTTTATTGATGGAAATTGTTCAATGATGTATTATTTGCAGCCAAGATGCCGGACTCATGGATGGGGAGCACTTTGATTTCGTGGAATCCTGAAGAGGAATCTGAATCCAGATATATTCAATAATTATAGACCAATTTCGATTATTAAAACTGATATGAAAAAATATTTACCTCCATTATAGCTATTAGACTTAAAGAATTGTTAAATTTATATATATATGAGTATGCAAAATTGGGATTCCTCCCAACAGACAGAAATTAGTAATAATCAAGAACAGGATGGAGATATTTTAGAATTTTATGAAGCCCACCTGAGAAACAAATCGCACTTATGTTGCCTTAGATTGCTGAAAGGCCTTGATAGTTTTTAAATGGCAATTTTTAATTCAAAAATATATATATGAAATGTAAGGCCACTAATTTGGAAAATTATTATAGCAAACCATTTGATGGATACACAACAGGCAAATATTATAGGAAATGGGGGAATATACCGAGCCAATAAAAATAGAAAGGGAGTCAGACAAGGTTGCCCGCTCTCGCCCCTGCTCTTCATATTCTCATTAGAAACACTATTAATACGAATTAGACAGAATTCAGAAGATAAAAGGATTAAAGGTTAAAACAGAGAATAGAAATTGCAAGCATTTGCTGACGATTTGGTTTTTTTTAATTGAGGAACCAAACTGAAGAGGGACAAAAATTGATATTTAATGAATTAGACAATTTGGAGTGGTAGCTAGGATTCAAAAGATTAAGAGGAAAAAAACAAAAATTTTAAAAATGATTAAAATTTTAACAGAAAAACAGAAAAAAGAATAGAGAAGTTATGGGAATACAAGTTTGATACAGGAAAGGTTAAATATTAGGAATATGAGTTGACAGCACACTGGTAAGGCACTTGAAAGAAAACAAATGATGAAATAGGTTGTTGCTACAGGTAGAAAGATGTTAGAATTATGGGGCAGATGCAACTCTCACTATTGGGGAGGATTGCTACCATCAAAATGGATATCTCCCTTAAATTCTTAACATTTGTTTCAGATGATGGTCCAATTAAATGACACAAAATTTTTGTTTTGAAGATCTTAATAAAATTAGCCCTAAATGTTATTTGGCAAGGGGAAAAAACCCAGAATAAATTTAAAAGGCAATACAGATGATGAGGAGGCAGGGGCAGGTTGGCACTTCCAAATGGGAATTTATTATATAGCTGTCCACTCTAGTATGGTTTTAAAAGATTGGATGAATTTAAATAATAGAGAATCTTATTCTTAGAGAAGGGGCCATGATTTAAAAGGGTGCATGCCTTTTTTATGGGATGTAGGGAAAGTTAATCAGAAATATTTTCACAGACACTTGAATTTAGAGACTTCATTATTAATTAATTGGAAAAAAATATGGCAAAAAACACTACTTAAAAGTGACCGATTCTGGCTATCAACAATGTGAAGGCGATGATCCCACGCAACAATTTTGGGATATTTTCTAGAATGATTAAATACAAAGATTTACTGGTTTACAAGGAAATTGAAATCAGACAAGAACTCCAAGGCGGGATTTTAAAATAGATCGAGTGGGTTATACCTACAATAGTAGTAGTACTACAATCATTAGATAGATATGAAACAGGATAGGAAAGAATTTGGAATTAGCAATAAACCCCAACAATAGATAAAATTTTATTAGGACCAGGAAAAGAATATGAACTAAATTTTATAATGGATTAGAAGTTAGAATTGAGAAGAAGAAACAGTTTAAAAGGGAATATGATAGCCTTGGAGTAGGAATGGTAAGGACGTAAACATCACCCTAATTTAAAATGGGGGAAAAAAGTCTGGGAAAGAAATAATAAGATTAACAAAATTGGGTAGCATACCAAAGAAAACGCATATAAATTGTTTTTTTATAGATGGCACTTCCCCCTTCGAGACTGGCAAAAAATTTGCCCTAAAATGAGTCAAAATGCTGAAATATAAAAAGATGAATTAGGAATTGGCTGGAGAAGATATAACAAAAGAACAGATCGAGATATAAACCAGAGTCCTTGTCTGTTAGGGATTTTGATAAGCAAATATTAAAAAAAAAAACAAAATACATAACAATTACATATAATTAACAGCAGCCAGATTGGCTTTGCCAATGTTGGAGCATCCTCACATACCCTACAAAGGAGATGATCATCCAAAAAAATTTGAAAATTGCGCAGAATGATTGAGATTAACTTAAAGCTTTAAAAAACAAAGTACTTCAATATTATTATAATAGTTGGAATTATTGGAATAAGTGATTGGAACAAAGAAAATTTTTATACCTTAGGATAAGTTAGAATAAGATTTAAATTTATATGAGTGATGTACAAATTTTTGTTAAAGGACAAATGTGCAGTATAGCAAAATTAAGGGAAGAAAAGATCTTAAAACTGTCAAAAATAAGAATGTTTTTTTAAATTTTTTTCTGTTTTTCCGTTTTCCTTTCTTCCTTACCCCTTTTTCTTTTTCTTTCTGCTTTTTTTATAACATGTATTGTGTTGTCATGTTGCTTGTTTTTTTAGTTTGTAAAATTTAATTAAAATTTGTTTAAAAAAAAAATATGTTGCCAGGTTGACATGAACAGTTTCCCAGCATATAGAGTGAAATCAAAACAGCAAAGCTTTCAGAACCCCTCCCCCCCGAAATTAGCTTTAATTCATCTTCCTGATTGCCTATCTCTACAGTACAAATTCATTTTGTGAAATAGAGAGTGTTCTTCCGCTTCAAGGTACTGGGTCTCCCCCTTTGATCCTAGAGGTTTAGCAACCATAACAGAGAATTTGGGAGACTCCAGTCTCTCCTAGTGCTTGCTGGCTTAAAGTTCCTTCTTTTTTGTTTCTGTAGTAGCTTTGGTCTTCTTGTAGGTTTATTTCCAATTCCTCCTTCCTACTCATAGAATTCTATGAACAACTAGTAAGTTCAGGAAACCTGGCAACATATTTTAAGGAATAAGTTGCAGGTATTTTCTTACTTTCAAATCTCTTGTGAAGTGCACTAACATAAAACTCTCCATCTTGTCTCTTTTTTTAAATGAAGGTTTTGGGCCAGGGGTGGGATCTGACAGGTTTAACTACCGGTTCGGTGATTTATGAGGTTCGCTGATTTATGTTGTGCTTCCTGTTATAAATTGCCTGTAAATTGTCATCAGCACGGTGTGTGCAGAGAAGCAGCCTTTGAAACAGCTCTCTTTTCCTGCTTTTTAAATTGCAGCTGTGCCTTGTTCGGCAGCTGACGTTGAAAAATCAGGAAATAAAGGTCAGGTAAGAGCCCGGATGGGCAGGTGGGCAAAAATATCAGCAGACATAGAACTGGTTCTATGTCTGCTGCTCTTCAGAGCTATCAGTCTACAGAGGTAGACAGAACTGGTAGAAACCCACCCCTGTTTTGGACCAGTAACAAGTTATCTGTCACAAAGCAGTAGCAACTTGTGCTGTTATTATGTGGATTGTATTTTACTTTGTAACACTCTATTTTTAAATAAGGTAGTGTTTCCCCATCATCTGAACTATGAACATTTGCACTTTATAGATTTAAGTTAAAAGGGTGGAGGATTGGTTTACCTTTTTTCTTTTAAATAAAATGTTATTAATCTCTTGTAAGATTGATCTGTTTTCCAGGCAGGGATATGGAAAAAAAAGTTGAATCCTGTAGCCATACATTTTAATCCTGTGTGGCCAGAAGGTAATGCTGTGGAACTTAATTCACTTTTTTTTTTTGCTTTATGACATTTATGACATCTCTCTTACACTTTGTGTAATAATATTCTTTCTTTCTTTTGTGAACTTTCAAGTCTGTAGTTTCACTAAGAAGCAAAAGAATCCCTGTCAGCAAATATTTTCATATCATTGCCAAGAAAAATCTATAGACTTACGGTATTACCAGGAGTTCAGCCAACTTAATGGAATCTTTTTTTGTCGGGTGGGGGGGAATTCCCAAATTGGGATTGTCAATTATACTTTTCCATGCCCTCACCTACCAACCAGTAATTGGAGATAGGCCCTTTTTCCAATAGGGAATTGTTTTCTGATAACCATGGGCTTCCATGGTCCAAGAAGATTGCATCAAAATTATGCACATGATACATAAGGTGCAGTTTTTTCATCATATTTTTCCTATATATTTTTATCTCCCTGCTATTCCACAGATACTTCTGCCAGTAACCTTTCCTGACACAAAAACAACTAAAACACTGTTATCAGTTGCTGCTCAGTTAAGATTTTCCAAGTCAAGTAACCATTATCTTCCAGCATTTCCTTCTATAGGAAAGTCTAGGAAAGTGTAGACTTTTAAGTCTTGCTCATCAGTATGACTCTGTATTAGTTGATATCCCTCTCCAGCAGGAAATGGAATGACAATGGGTGAGTACAGTCATAGCCTTTTCCCCCATCTTCAAAATGGGATTGAGTTGAAACAGTCTCATTAAGAGACAGTCCCACAAGAAATCAGTGTCATGTTCATCATAGAAGTGTGGCAAATGCAACAATTAAAGGTTATCATGACATAATGTGGTGGTATGTTCTCTATAATACTTGATGAGAAATGGCCAAAAGTAAACCATTGTGGCTTGTGGTATTTCCACCCATTATTAATCTCTAAAAACATATGCCTGTGTAGTTTATAACTTTGATGCTGTATAAAAATCATGGAAATTTTATTCAGTTTATTCCCTGGCTGAATAAAATTGCAAAGATTGACAACTTTGCTTAGTAAATTAAAACATAAAATAATATATAACATAAAATAATTTATAATACTTTGTATCATATCAACAGCCTGCTTTGTTATTTCTTGGTTGTATTTGAAATAGTTACCCCAAAAGTTTTCTTTATTGGGCCTGTGCTTTCTAACCATGTGAACTATTTTGAAAGTCTAATTAATTTGGCACCTGTTGTTCCAAGGTTTATGTGTCTACTGGAGGCAGACTTTTTTGTTGAACATGAGTCAAACATGCTGCACTTAGAATCTGATTTGGCAGAGTAAGGAAATATAGTTCACTATTTTAAAAGTATTCTGACACAAATACTATATATAGTAGGCTTTTTGCAGTCACTTTGATTTGATTTACAGAATATGTATTAAGTTGTTATTAGTCATGTGGTTGTGTTCTCTAGTCTGCTTTTTATATCTTTGAACAAATTTTTCAGTAATTTTTCAAAATTACTGAGGTATAGTATCCAAGATTTCACACCAGGCTTTGTGATCTATATTTTCTTTGCTTTTACAAACTAGATGTGTTAAATTAATGAATAATATAGATTTTTGTTAGTATCATGGCCTGGCAGAGAAGTCTACTTTTTTCTGTTTTTTGTTAATGTGAATAGACACAAAAATTAAATCAACATATAAAGTTTTAGTCATGGTATCAAGTCAAATTAATATAGGATTTTTTCATCATACTGAATCAGGATCCAAGCTATTATTTTAACAGGGATCCTGCAGAAAGCCACAAGAACACCAAACATTATTTAGCAGAAATTGAACCTGCTTAGTGAGATATGAAATAAAATTAAAGTTGGAGAAGGTGTTGTTTTCCTAAACTCTTTTTGGAGTCTTTTTTCCTATTGGGTCTAAAGCTCCATGTATTGAAAAGGTATGAGCCATCCTATTCCCAAAAGCATTTATTCTTAATTGTGGATTTAGATGGCAGCTGGTTGCTTCAAAGGCAAAGTGTATCGGTTGCTTATACCTTAAGGCCGGTAAAGCCACATTTGTTCTATACTTCTAATCAAAATTGACTGCTTGGGTTTGTTTGCATTGATTCATTCAGATTAGTTGAGCTCATGATACATTTATTTAATCTCTTCTGTTAAAAGCTTGAAACTTGAGCAAACTACATGGAGAACATTTTGTCAATAGATCACATAAAGAATTGTTTTGGACCTTTGTCTATAATTATAAAAAAATAATTAATTTATTGGGACAAAGGATAAATATAGATGGAAGTGGACATGATAAGGAACCAGATTATTCTTGCATCACCCCCTCTGTGTTAATATTCTGAAATGTGTATATTTCTACAGTCAAATGTGAATTGGTAATTATGTGTTCTAAAATTCAAATTATTTTGATTAGCTTAATAGTCATGGAATTCCCAAACCCAGAACTGAGCAGTGTGTTAAATTCATAACTTTATCCCTTTAGATTTAGCTGCTACTTCCAACTGCCGTTTGTTTAGTTGCCTGCAGTGCACTTTAGATAAGCTGATAAAAGTACTACAGAATTGCTACTACAGATAAAGAGCCCCTGTTAACTCCTACAGAACTGAACCTTATCTTTCCATTGGTAGAAATTTAATGCTGGTTTCCCCCTGAAAGGTAGATTTGAAAGTAAATAATATAAAATTGTTGTGCTTGGACAAGTTAGGGATATAGCATTCTGTCTGAGTTAGCACAACATTCCTTTCATCCTGAAATTTTATGTTTTCTTAAGAATCCAAAATGCAATCCAAATGAGAATAGTGATCTAGATATGATGGTTCGTTTTAAAATTTATTGCATTTAAGTCCAACTGAAATCTGTTTATGAGGTTTATTCTTTTTCAGTTGTTTTCCATGAAAATCAGTACAATTCCAGATCCATGCTCATTGGGTAGATAGCATTACATAGGTTTTGCAGAATACTTGTATTGTTCAAGTTGCATCCAAGCTGAGCTTGAATTGTACTTTCAAGTTCTTTTTAAATTTGTTTAAAATTATTTTGGTTAATAAAGTCTTATATGCATATCCTTGGAATAATTAGTATGATTGATTGCTTCTTGTATCCTATGATTATCATTAAGTGTCATGCCTTATGATTCTTGACTCCTAACATATGTATCTTTTATTTTATGTATACTGAGAGTGTTTACACCAAGACAAATTCCTTGTGTGTCCAATCATACTTGGCCAATAAAGTATTCTATTCTATTCTGTTCTGGAATAATTAGAGATAGTTTTTGGGATCAAAACAACTGTTCTGAAAAAATAAATGTTCTTTTGTTGTCTTCATGTGTAATGAAATGTATAGTTTTGCAAGAGCTATTTATCTTATCAGAGAGATGGGCAGCATATAAATTTAATAAATAAATAAATAAATTTATCTAATTTTCCATTTCTAATAGTTCTAATAATATTATACTATCAAGCTTGGAAGATGCATTTATCTGGGAAAATATTTAACCACATTTCTTTTTGGAATTGTGTGGCTGGTCCCACACTTCAATCTAGTAGTTTTTGCAATTGTTTTTTTTAACAATAGGACAAAATCTCCTGATGAGAATAAAGAGCAACTGAGGTTACAGAGCAGCAGAGATTACTTTAAATCAGGGGTGTCAAATGGTGGCCCATGAGACAAATGGGTCACACATAGGCCATGCCCACTCCAGCTCTGCGAAGGGAAAAAACATTGTGATACATCACATGATGACAATGTGACACAGCAAGTTTGATTGCTTTAAATACCCTTAAGTCTTATTTATTTTTATGTCATCCCTCCTGGCTAAATCGTACAAGAAAAACAACTAGATGAGCTAATTCTACTTTAACGTAAGGCTACATTAACTGAATTTTGTGAATCTGAAAATACAGACTTCTCACTGCCACTAACCAATTCAGGCAAGTCATCCCTAAATTCATTTTTCTGACTGTTAGGGGGTTGCTGGCTTCTCCCTCATTCCCTAGGCAGTACCTCTTTCCCTCATCCTCCTAGGTTATTCACACATTGTATTACATCTTAGCAAAACATGCCTCATATTTTAAAACATTCTCTGTGGTGTGGGGCTCCTTAGCACTTTGGATTTTGAGAAAATGCTATGGACACTGTCTTGGAAATGATTGCCAAGGGGCTATTTGCAAAATAAATGGCACTGTAATGACAACAATGGAACACCTGTTAGAACTGAAATACAGTTAAATTGCTCTCTCTTTAGGAAAATCACAAGAGGGAATCTATTCCCCTAGAGATGTAATTCTGTGAACTAAAGTTTTCTGGATCAGTAAAACCTCTATCCATTTCATGTTACTGAGAAAATCATCTCCAGATCATTTTCTTCAATATACACCACAGTCACTGAAATTAGTTCCTGTCATTTCTAAACTCAGTCAACCATACCATCGATGTACAGAAACAAGCATTCCTTCTACCCTTCCCTCAAAGTTTACTCTCCAGCTGCCTCATTAGCTATCTACCCAACCCCATTGTCTTTCTCAGTTTCTTTCTTTAGATAACCAGAGTTGGAAAGGACCTTATAGGTCATCTAGTCCAACCCCACACACAAGCGAGAGACCCTACACCATTTCTGACAAATGGCAGTCCAATCTCTTCTTGAAAGTCTTAAGTGATGTACCTGAAGGAATAATGAGTAGCAGCCACAGACTCTTCATTCTATTTCTGGACAGGCTACAAATTAGTGTATTTTCTAATGTTTGGGGGTATTGTTGAATTCAAGGTATTCCAAGGAGAGAGAGAGTGGTAAATGGAGGTCAGATTGTTGTTCAGAAGCATCCAAACAATCAGTCAGCCCATCCAGTGGAGCTGGATACCTTGATGTGAAGTTTGTTTCAGTTTTTGCAGGCTTTATTAAACACAGTGATTGAAAGTGTTAAGGTATTAGATAAGAATGATTTCAAGTGGATAATGAATTATCCTTTAAGCTGCTGCAGTCTATGGGATTTGTGATGGTTTGTGTCAGAGTTCTAGTGGTCATCTGCTTTTGGATAACAGATAGGGTTCATGTTAAACAGGAATGAGTTTGGATGTCTGGCTTATTTCACAGTTTTTATAGTGTATTTTTTAGAAAGAACTTCTAAAGAAGTTGAACGATAAACACACAAGTGTTAAACTTACAGAATGATCTATTCTGCTTTCTGTATTATTTCATATGCACGTATTTTCTAATGAATCTGAATAGAGCTGCTTCATGATTTTAGTTAAACAGTCTGTACCTTAAGGACTGGCTCCAAAATGTTCACAGACATCTACATGGTTGGGAGGATATCCATGTAAATCACTTTGGAAGTTTAATGAAATAAGATTTATCTGGTTTGGTGTTAACATTTTGAGCTTGGTAATCCTCATGCCAAGCTTTTCCAAGGTACAACAATTAAAATAACTTGCTGCCCACACTGTTTCTAGGAGGAGGGCCTGTTGCACTCTTGCCACACCTTGTTTATTGACATTCTCATTGGGTTCCAAGCATTTAATGCAAACCAGTTCCATTGTTTTCTTGCTCTGCTCTGAAAGGTTGTAGTGGAGGCCAAAAGGCCATCATGCTTGCAATAAAACAGCTACTTTTGTTTAGCAAAAAGCTCCATTAATTAGGCTCTCCTTGCTTTCATCTCTATCATTGTTTACTACATGTGGCTGCTATTAATACATGTTGCTTGCTAGGAGACTTTGTTGAGAGAAACACACCTTTTAAAAGATCTTGGAGGGTTTTATTTTAAAGGTCCCACCCAGGCTTTTTGTGTTTCCTGTATCCTTTATCTGGTGCAAAATCATTGTTTTATACTACTTTCTGTCTTAATAATTTCCACTGCACCATTAGGATTTTTGTTTTTAATTGAAACTTTAGTAACTGAAATAACTTTTATGATACTGGTGAATCTTGGGTGTCCAAAGGAATAGGAGAGTTATATGTTCTGTTGACACTTTGCAAATATAATTTAGTACTGAGCAATACTAAAGCAAGACTTTTAAGGACTGCTTCTAGGGGTCCCAAAGCTTCTTTAAGTAATGCAGGAACTCTGGAAAGTGGAACTCATTAGCCCTGATTAGAGGCAAATAAAGAGACGAAAATGGACTAAAAACAAAGGAGCAGAGAAACCAAGAGCCACATTCCTTTTTGCCTCAATGAGCAAACTTTTATTTTCTTTAGTGACGTTACTACAGTTTCTGATTTAGTCCAATTACTGTTGACAGTTTGTTTTTTATCTTTTCCCACAGATAATTTGCTGAAATTGTGTGTGTTTTGGGGATTCTCACTTTGTAATTTGGACATCCAAGCCACAGAATTTCTGGCTCATTACTATGATGCTGCCATTAGCCTCTAATAATGAACACCATTTCATTGTCTTGATGAAATTTGTAGACTATTTTGGAGGTGAAATTTTATCAAACTTGGCAATAATTCAGAGAACTGCATATTTACAACACGTTTTGAAATAGGTAAATTGGAGGACACACGCACAACTTTTTTATATATTATTGAACCCTTTCCCCCAGAAATACAGAAAAATTAAAGTAAACATTCAATTTCAAAACATTTATAATAAGATTTAATATTTCATAATTCATCTGTTAGATCAGAATTTGCATTTCATGACAGTGAATTAGTAACACAGTTTTAATTGAATCTGGCTTCCCCATTGAATTTGCTTGGCAGAAGTTTGCAAAAGGTGATTACATGATCCTGGCACATTGCAACCATCATAAATGTGAGTCCGTTGTCAAGCATCTGAATATCAGTCACATGACCATGCAGTTGCTGCAATAGTTGTAAGTATGAAATATAGTCATGTCACTTTTTTCAGTGCAGTTATAACTTCAAATGGTCACTAAATGAACTGTTATAAGTCAAAGACTAAATGTATTTGTGATTTTATTCGTAAGATTACTGAGATTTATATATTTGCATTCATTGTATTCCATTCTGCAGAGGAACAATTGTAATATCAGTCTGTATTTCAATTAACTTTTGGGAAGGGGGATATCAGCTATTAAAAGTAAAAGTATGCCTATTTCCCTTCAGCTTAGCTGATGGGGAATGCATGGGGTAAGGGATAGCACTGCCAAAGCCAGACAGATGGTCTCAGAGTAGATAAGACCATGATGTAAACATAGTGCAGATGCTATCAACAGATTAGTATCAGAAATGTGCTACAATCCCTTACAACAAAACAGCAAGAGAAAGAAACATGGGCTTTAAACCTTGGTTGATACACTCTGTTGAGCCCAAGATGTTACTAGGATTTAGCTTCTTTCTTCCATGAATCATTTATCTACCCCAAACCAGATTTTGATTTTTCTGTAAGAAGTATTGAATGCAGGTTGAGTTTTAGAAAATGAATTACTTCTGTGCGCAATAATTGAAGATAATCCTTAACAGCCTATATGTACAAACTGCAAATTAGTGAACACTGAAATAGCTGTTCTACATAACGTTCATACAAATGAAAAGTACACATTATTTCAACAAATTAGAGAGCAAAAGGTCCACACACTCTTATCATGTCTTCTTTTCTTGTATTATAATAACCTGTAAAGTTGGCTAATTATATGTATTTTCAAAGGTGTTCAACAGTGAAAATCCACTGGAATTGCAGTACTTTTAAAGCCACTCTTTCATATAGGGAAAACTGATTTGTCTGTGAAGTCTGTACTTTAAACAATATTACAATTGGATGTCAATTTTCTCTGTAGACAACAACCTAGAAAAATTTTTTGGGCTTTTATAAGTATCCTTGATTCCAAATATATTTAGAAAGTCCTTCTTTATATGATAGATTGTAAAAAAAACCTTTGTGTAAAATGGAAAACTTATTTTCAGGTACTATCATCCTTTTGACGAATCCATCAAAATAATAAAAATACTTTTGATGAGGTTGTTGGAAAAATACACCATTTTACACATGAATATCCCCATAAGGAATCACTGTTTAGTGAAAAACCTTGAGCTGTGGTTTCCATACCACATTTTGTATGTAATCATTGTAAATCACATAATGAGTGTTTTCTTTAAGGAAAAAAAAACTTTACAGTTTCCTTAAGCAAGCAAAGTCTGTAAGTTTTCCATACAAAATAAATTGCAAATCAGTCCATACATTATTTGTCTGATGCTTCTGCACTGTTGACATTTGGCCTCACACATTATTTCTTCTTCCACCCCCAACCCTACCCTCTTTCCCTGTACTTTATAAAATAAAAAATAGCTTAGTTGTCTTTACAGCAATGTCAGATCTGATTCTGTTGTTTGTTCTTATCTTTCTGATAATAACAACACATTTGCTGGTGGGATCCAGAACTGACTCCTGGCTAATGTCAAATACTCAGAACTGAAAACCAAAAAAGTGCTGAGATACCCACACTGCTTCATTCATATAGTTAAAAATAAATGACCATGGGAATTGGGAGCAAAATTGTCTGATTTAATTTCAACTTCTCCTATGTTTTTCATTCCACAAAAATAACATGTTAGCATTTTTAGAAAGCTAATATAAAATATACAATATAGTCGTTAAACAGAGGGCTATACAACACAAATATTTTTTTATTGGAAATAGTAAAGCTATTCAAATAATTCAAAGGAAATAGTAAAACTGGAAAAGATACAGGAGAAATGAGTGAAGACACAATCTTAATATTTGGAGACCTTCCTTCTGAGAAGTTCATAAAATTAATTATGCTAACAGAATAAGTTGTGGCAGGCATTAATTATGCTAACAGAATAAGTTGTGGCAGACATTTGAAACAGCTGCTCTGAAGTATATGGGAGCTTTAGAGGCTGCTTGCTGGTTGTCTCCTCAAATGGATGCATCATGAATGTGTGTGTGTGTGTGTCTGTCTGTGTGTGTCTGTGTGCGTGTGTCTGTGTGCGTGTGTATGTGTACATATATATGTATACATGTATATATCTTTTTACAGTTCTGTAAACCCTTAATTTGGGGTAAAGTTAGGGCAATTGAATGGAGCTGAGCGTTTATTAGCTGGATGCCTTCCTAACACCAATATGGAGTTCATAGCAAATATTTTCTCTTTGTTCCCCCGAGAGAGAAACATCTGCTATTACCTAGGATTGAACTCACAATCTTCTGAGTGGTAGGTAAGTGACTTCACTACTAGGCCACCACGCCACACATGGTTGCATATAATGATGATGATAATAATAAAAATATAAGACTACCTAGTAGTAGCCTGAGAAAAATATGATTTTACAAAATAATTACACAGAATATCTTGCAGTGATGTAATTTCACAGAGATTATTACAGTGGGAGAAGAGACGCAGCTTGATATAATGGTTAAGGCACCAGGCTAAAAACCGGAGCCTCTGACTTTTAACCCTGCCTTAAGCCAACTAGGTGATTTTGAGCCAAATGCACTTTCTTATCCTAGAAAGCAGACAATAGCAAACTACTTTGGAAATCTGAAAGATCTATTGTAATTGTGATTGCGTAATGGGAAATATATATGGACAGGGCATTTCCAATGCAAGCTTCCTTGGTTGGGATTGGGAGTCTCATTGTTCCCTTTGTGTCTTGCTCAATCATTTTGGTAATGGATATCTTAATTTAATAGTTCAGTTTTAAAACTGCCCTTGTCTATCAATTTTTGTTACTAATCTCAAGAAAGACTCTTTTTCTTGGGAAATGCAGCTACTTGATGTTTGTAGATGTTTGTAGATGTCAAGACCTTTTTTATGGAAATATCCTTTCAATGTATATCATCATAAAAAATCCAGCTTTTTTATTTCATGCAATAGCTGTATTTGCGTTGTGTGGTCTGCAATCTTTATTATTTATTGGCTTCTTTGAAATCCCTATGGTTTGAAAAATGCAATGAATGCAAGTTTTAGAAATAAAACTTTATTACTCTAAGTAGAAGCAAACCAAACTGGAAAAGTGATAAATGTACTTCCTATTTGCCATTGACTGATTCTGGTAAAAGAATTAAAAGACTGAAGAGATAGAGTATTTACACTTATAAGGAGAATCTGAGTGGGAGGAAGAGTAAATAAGCTGAACAGTTAAGAGATAAGGAAAGGCAGGAAGCAGCTGAGTAAAAAAGAACATATAAATATAGAACTGGGAAAAGGATTTATACTAATAAAGATACCGAGAAAAGTCAGGTAGCTAGGAACAAAAAAGACTTAGAAAAAAGAGAACCTTCTCTTAAGTGGAATAATTAGATTTTATATCTAATTATACCACTTAAGACAATACATTTTCATTGATTATAGTCTTTAGTGATTAAACATTTTTTTAAAAAACATAATTGCTCACGAATAACTATTTAAAATAAATGTTTCAGTATGCAAGCTATTAGTAGAAATATGGAATAAGTAATAAAGCAGCCTTCTGAGATATTTATTTTTGTAATGCTGAGATTGCAGCGCAACTATTATTACAGTGAAATGCTAATAGTTATAGACATGTATTATCAGTGCATATATATCCTACATTATATATTAAACAGTCCCATTCAAGTCAAAAATTGATTTCCCCCACAACTGAAAAACCAATAGGCCAGGGATGTGGAATCGTTTATTGCTCACTCAGGAATTCTGGGAGTTGAAGTCCAAAAGCGATAAAAGAGCCAAGTTTCCTTACCCCTGACCTTGAAGACCATCCAGAAGCTGCAGCTGGTCTAGAATGTGCCGGTGTGGGCATTGATGTGGCTCCACTATATATGAACATGATCCTACTGCTTTGTGAGCTGCACTGGTTGGCTTCTAAGTACAATTCAAGGTACAAAGTCCTTCATGGAGGTAGGATCTGGTTAGCTTAAAGATTGCCTATCTCCAGAGTCCAGTAATGTCTGCCCATGTTGTTCTGTCCAATAGGATGGGTGGATTCCAGTCTCATCAATTGAAGGAGATTGCCTTGTGGAACTTAGGAAGCATGTCAATTCAGTTGCAGTTCCTGCTTCTTGGAATGATCTGCTCCCAGTGGTTTCTGTGGCTCCCACACTTCTGATGTTTAGAAAATCACTAAAAATCTGGTTGTTCTCCCAGGCCTCGGGGACAGGGTAATTATGGGATCTCTTGTTAGCTTTGTTTTGTTTTGTTTAGCTTTGGTTTGGTTCTTTGTGCTTTACTTTTCTGGTTTGTTGCATTTTTCATTTGGTGTTTCACTATAAGCTGCTAAGTCGCTTGGGAATCAGGCAGCTTGTGATAAATAAAATAAAATACAATATTTTTATTTTATTACTGTTTTAAAAAAATGAAGCAGATGTAATTCTGAAAAGACAGTGGACAAAAGCAACAGAATTCCATTGTACTGGGAGCATTCCTTCAGTATCTTTGACTTTTTATAGCATCATACAAATGAGTGTTTTCTATTGAGCTTTGGCAGAAATCCAAGCCACCATGTAAAGCAAGATAAAACTTAAATATACTTGGGTGTTAGAGATATAAACGTTTTGTTCAAAAGGGGCCATGTGCTTTCTAAGTAATGTGTACTAATATTTAATGTTTTTGTTTTTAACCAATCTGTGCAGATATTTCTTATCTCTGGTTGTGTACTTCTGCTTAGACATATGTCTCTGTGACTTAGACAAAGGAACTGACTGCCCTCAAATAGAAAATGAAAAAAAGGGAAATAGGAGTAAAAGAAAATAGGACCACATAATCATATTGTCTCAATAAATGTCTGATATTTCATATAAAATAGAGCATTGATGGGTAGTAAACAGTGAAATGTAAAGTGATTGGAAAACAATACTTTCTTTAGATCTGTGCTAGGTCAGAAAGTATGGAAATTATAGTCATGCAGGTTCTTTTACATAGAATAGAATAGAGTAGAATAGAATAGAATACTTTATTGGCCAAGTGTGATTGGACACACAAGGAATTTGTCTTGGTGTAAATACTCTCAATGTACATAAAAAAAATACATTCATTAAGAATCATAAGGTACAACACTTAATGATAGTCATAGGGTAACAATCAACAATCTAATTATACTGGACTTCCGGTTTGAGCATCTTCGGCGACAGACTGAAACAGCGACTCTGCGCGGTTTCAATCCGTGCTCGCTGCTGGAGCACCCGAGCTGTCTGCTTTCAGGGCTAAGCCACCCATAGAGGTGGTGAAGAAGTGGGAGACTGCCTGCAGGGTTGAGGAAAGCTGCATCTCTCCTCCTCAGCTGGCCATTACTCCCTTTCCCGAAGGCAGTTGTAGCGGTGGTCAGAAATGGTCACCTCAAAGAAGAACTCGACTGGAAAAGAATGTGCAGGAGGAAGATAAGAAGAGAAAGTTTTGGTTGACCAGGTCAAACAGCAAAAGCACAAATAAAGTACCCTGGAATTGAAACTATTAAAAAAAATAACACTGTTCCCAAAGAAGATTTTGAAGCAGCGAAGGAGAGAGAAAGGGAAAGGATTCATTTTTTCTCCTTTTCCTTTTGCTATACTGACAGCTAACAGACTTAAGCAAGAGATTGGAAAAACATCCACTTTGACATAATAGGCATTTAATGCTGAAAATAAAAAGTCAAAGGGATAATAAAGATTTCTGGATATTTAAAAGCTTTTGAAAACAGGAAAGGAGAAGAAAAGAAGAAAAGGGCAGGATCTGGAAGGGAGAAGATTGCCTGGAATTAAAAAGAACTTACAGTAAAATTTCAACAAGACTTCTAAAAGATACATCTTAACTGAAACATGGCAATAAAATAGTAAAACCCCAGGAAGAGAAAGTGAAAAAAAGAAATAAGAAGAAAACAGGAGTATTTGGATTACTTGGTAATCTCTGGATTCTGGTTACTGCATTTGAATGACTAAAATCAATCGGGTGGTTTAAAAGTGTCTAAAATGGCTCCACTCTTAGAAAGTACAAAGTACTTAAAAAGTACAAAGAAGATTCATGAGAAGGAGAGGTTCTTTTGGCTTTGTATTTCAGTTCTTAGAAATGGAGATTTGGAACTATGAGAAACAACAAGAAATGCTTGCAGAACAAGAAGATTGGGACAAAGAAGAAGCCATCTTTAATAATCAAGTAATTGAAGGGGAGAAAGAGAACAGAAAGTTTTAAGATTGGGAAAAACAACCCAAAAAAGAGTAGATTGAAAAATAAGTATAAAATCAGAAGCAACAGAAGAGAGAAATGCAGAAGAGAGAATTAGAAGTGGAGAGACAAGGGATAAAAAGGGGAGGAAGAAGAAGAGAGGGAAGAAAAGAAGGAAAAGAAATTATAATGGACAGAAACAAGATATAGAGAAACAGGGCCTATTTAGAGATAATGGGTGAAAATCTAATTGGAAAAGGATTCTGCAAAGGTACGTAAGATAGTATTGTTATATTAAAATAGAAATAATTTTAGAAAATATGAAACAATGTATGGCTAAAATGTTTGATAAAATAGTTATTGTAATTTAGTGGAATGTTTGTAAATAAATAAATATAATAAATGAATACTTAATGATTTATAAAACATATGTGAAGAGAAATAAGGGAAAAATTAATTATGGAGTTTATACGTGTCTTCAAGGAAGTATGATATTTAATTGAAAAGAAATTTGAAAGATGTTAAGACTTTAATGAATATTAATGATAGAACTGAATTGGAATGGAATGAGGGTTTTAATTGTATATATTTATAATCCTTTTTTTTTAAGAATATAGTGTATATTTATAAGAATGTACCAAGCAGAATTTGATTGAAAGTTATGTATTATGTATTATATTGAATGCTTCAACCTTAAGGTATATATTGAAGTTTAAATAAGAGTTGAATGGATAAAACTAAAATATATAAAGGTGTCATACTCCAGTTAGTAACTACAGGGAAAAATCTGTTTAATGAGAAAAGATAATACGAAATTGAAACAGGACAGACAGAAGTATAAATATAATGATTTGAATTGAGATGAGATAATCAAAATAAAATTGAGAAAATTAAAAGAGGGGAAACTAATATAGTAAATGCAAAATAGTAAAAGATATGGAAAAAAACACAAAAATGAGCATGAAATTGAGTTTGTGTCTGTATAAAGAAGTGTAACCCGAGACCATGCTGTTTCAAAAAAGATGTTTTACTTGTACTATGTTTTTTTTGTGTGTGAAAACCCAAATAAAACTTTAACAACCAAAAAACAAAAAACAATCAAATCATACTAGGAAACAGTCAATATAAATCGTAAGGATACAAGTGACAAAGTTACAGTCCTACAATCACAAGTGGGAGGGATGGGTGATCAGGAGTGATGAGAAGATTAACAGTAATAGTAGTGCACACTTTGTAAATAGTTGAACAGTGTTGAGGGAATTATTTGTTTAGCAGAGTGATGGCTTTCAGGCAAAAACTGTTCTTGTATCTAGTTGTTCTGGTGTACAGTGCTCTATAGTGTCGTTTTGAAGGAAGGAGTTGAAACAGTTGATGTCCCGGATGAGAGAGGTAATTCTTCTGTAGAACTGGATCAGCAACTTCTTGGGCAGTTTGAGCTTTCTGATTGGCACAGAAAGAACATTCTTTGTTGTGTTTTTTTGATGACATTAGGTGTCCATTTTAGGTCATGTGATAACAGTAGAACCTAGAAATTTGAAGGTCTCGACTGTTGATACTGTGTTGTTTTAGTATTGTAAGAGGTGGTAGTATGGGAAGGTTTCTTCGAAAGTCTACCACCATTTCTACAGTTTTGAGTGTGTTCAGTTCCAGACAGTTCGGTACACCATGAGGTTCGGTTACACCTCCTGTCTGTATGAACATTCAGCATTGTCTCAAATGAGACCAATCACTGTTGTGTCATCAGCAAACTTCAGTATTTTAACAGATGGATCATTTGAGATGCAGTCATTGGTATATAGGGAGAAGAGAAGTGGAGATAGCAACACCACCTTGGGCCCCCCCTGTGCTGATTGTACAGGTATCGGATCTGATTCCGCCTAGCTTCACCTGCTGCTTCCTATCTGTTAGGAAGCTTATGATCCACTTACAAGTGTGTTCAGGTATCGCTAGTTGATTTAATTTACTTAGAAGAGTGTCTGGAATCATAGTATTGAATGCTGAACCGAAGGCTACAAAGAGGACCCTTACGTAAGTAGGTATACCTGTTTTGTATGTCACATTGGATGCTTCAATTTTTATTCCATCCTCATATTTTAATTTTAATTGTTCTAAAACAGGTTTCTCACCTGTAGTATGATAATGGTCAAGTGTACTGAGTGACAGATCATAATCACTGAATAAATTGAGGTGATTTAAAATTTTGGTAATATTGTCCCTTCAGTGGCAATCTGAAGCCATTTACATTTTGATAGTCCTACATGTACTGTAGCTCAGTTATGCACCAACTTTTTAAAAATGAAATGTTTTAATCTGCTAGATGTTTTTGTTTCAAGAAACTTGGTGTGACTTAGATATTACATTGTAGTCGTCTTGGCTGTGAAAAACCAAAATCCTTTTTATGAAAAATACTTGGAACTTACTTTAAAAATTTTTTAGAATGAACACCCAATGCATGGTGGAGATACAGAGGCCTGTTGATTTTCAACTTGTAGCAATATTTTCAGAATTCTGTTCCATGAGAAAATATTTTCCCACTACAGAAAGAATGGCCTTGAAGGACAGAAGGAAGAGCTGCTATCAAAGTGGCAATCAGATAAGAGGGGTTTGAGCCTGAGTCATGAAAATGGTAGATCTTACCAAGTGTCATTGACATCTTAGCTTGATGTGTGTTCCTGGACTGAGATCAAGCCCCTATTATTTGATTGTTGTTCTGGTCATGGCTCTTCTTCATTTCCTTCAAGCCCATTCCCCATATGTTCTACACCCATGAAGAAGAGGAAAAGAACTATGCAGTTCTTTTTTATAAGTGCATGAGAAGATGGAGAATATTTTTAATTGGTGCCTGAATATGTAGCTCTGCAGGACATTCCAGAATTGATAGCATGATAAAAATAACATTATTTAGTTGTTTTTTTTCTCTCTAGAGATTGTGTTTCCTCCAGGGAGCTTGAGAATTATGATATGGCAAAATATTTTTATTTTATTTTACTTCATTTTTTATTTTTATTATTATTTTAATGGCTGACCATCTCATATACATGACTCCTGGTGACTAACAATTAAACAACTTAAAACAGTAAAACCACCACCCAAATTGTAAACATGAATAGCGTAAAATAGAAACTGAGAATACCCACAACATCCCACAATCAATACAACCTAGAAACAGGGCAGTGGTGGGATTCAAAATTTTTTACTACCAGTTCTGTGGGCATGGCTTGGTGGGCATAGTATGGCTTGGTGGGCATGGTGGCAGGGGAAGGATACTGTGAAATCTCCATTCCCACCCCACTCCAGGAGGAAGGTTACTGCAAAGTCCTATTCCCTCCCCATCCCACTAACTTGCTTTCCAGCTCCATTCTCCTGTGCAGGGAAGCAAAAGAAGACCCAGCTGATCAGCTGGGACTCAGGAGGCAGAGAATAGGTGGGGGTGGGGCCAGTCAGAGATGGTATTTGCTGATTTTCCAAACTACTCAAAATTTCCGCTACCTGTTCTCCAGAACTGTCAGAACCTGCTGAATGCCACCTCTGAAACATTAAGGTCCAATGCTTGATGGGAAACTGGTTTCTTAATTCCTTGTGAAAGGCAAGGAAAATTGAGACAAGTCTGATCTTGAGGGGAAAAGGCCATGCAGAAAAGGCTCTCTTTCTGAGTCTCAGCTGATGGCCTTTTCTTGCAGCCAGGACCCAGATGCTTTCCTGCTGGATCTATATCTACAATATTGGGAGACACAGTGAGAAATATTGTCTTGTACATAATCCAGAACCAAGCCATGAAGGGTTTTAAAGATAACCATCAGTGCCTTGAATTGTTCCCAGAATTGTGCTGGTAGCCAAAAGAACTGCCAGAGCAGAGCAGAGATGTCACATATGTCAAATGACTGGCATCCATAACTGTCTGAGCCACTGCATTTGCAGCAGATGAAGCTTCCAGATAGACTTCAAGGACAGCCCTATGCACAACACATTAATCCAATCATAAGGGGACTAAGGCATGAGTAACTGTGAGCAGGCCCCCTTGTACAGGGATGGGCACCACTGGCACACAACACAAAAGTGTAAAGGCCCTCCTGATCATGGCTGACACTTGTTTTTTCAGCTGGAGCCACAAAACCAGGAGAAACCCTAAACTGCCCTCAACTCTTTGGGGCACTGCAACCTCATCCAGAATAAGTGATGGAAAGACCCCAGAACCAGGGGGTTCTAAAACCCAAAGACACTTAAGATTTCTTTGGTTGGATAACGTGTTTGGTTCAACTCTCTTTAATATACTTTTAGTAATCCTTAATATATTTGGATTCTATGACATTTAGGACTTCAGAGGTAATAACCAACCCTTTGAGCTTCATTCAAAACAAATAGGCAGTAAAGGTAATTTTGTACTGTGACTGTACAACTAAGTAAGAAAGCAGCTCCAGTTTTACTTGGAATTATTGTACTGTGTTTGTGGACAGCTTCATGTATTATGCATTTGCCTTTGAGGTTAACAGAGCATGCTAACTTTTGGTTAGCAAATTATTTTTGAAAAGAAGTTTTTAGTAACATTTTGGTTTTTAAATACTGTTCTAAATATTGACTTTGGTCTAAGAAAAATCAACATTGGCAAACCACTTCTAGTAACAGTGCTTAATTAATACCATTATATCCAAGGGTGTCCCTAAATTGGTCAGTTAGTCTTTCACAGGGACTATAACCCGAACCTTAATAAACTGTATTGCACATTCTAAACTCTGGAAATGATACCACTAGCTTGTGAAGATTCAACTGAGTTCAAGCACAAATTTACTACTTCACCATTTTCACTAATTGTGATGACACTGAGAAATAGAAATGAGCATCATCTGACTATTGACCAAATAATCACCCACATCAATTTCAGATAAGTGGGACCATACAATTCAAATATTATGAGATAATTTGACATAAATATAAAGGAAGCCCAACTCCCAAATGACTCTGGGCATTTTTTTCTACTAACATTCTAAAAAAAGCTAGAACAATACAATAAAACAACAAAGAGACATTCTTTGGACATTCATATTCAAGTTTACGTAATTAATCAAGATAGGCAAAGTTTGAGCTTGTAGCCGGATGAAGCTCTTCAAGTATCTTATCCACTTCCTGAGGCACCATCTATTGAAAGTGATCCCATGTTAAACTCTTCCATTTTAAGTGCTGTCGTAGCTAGTCTAAGTATTAGCTTCTAAACATGTTCAGTCACACAGGATGTTTATGCAGTGATTTTTAGAAGAGAACAAACTTTTCCCACAGTGTTCCAGGCAGGCCCTCTTACATCAAAGGAAAGTCATAGATTTTCTGCTTCTCTGACATTGGGCTTTTTTCTCCATCATGAATCTAAAAAAAAGTACTAGAGATTATATGTACATTTTGTTAATGTGAAAAGAGTAGTTAATAAAATTCTGTTTTCATTAATGCACTTAACTGGAAACCAGAAAGCAATCTCATTTTTTGCTGGAAAAAATATTGAGTTTAGAGTGATAAATTATTCCCCGGAAGAAAGTGTCACCAAAATATGCATTGACAAATAGGAATAAGGCTTTAAGCAATATATTTTAACTATTATGCCCTGAGTCATGCAGAGTGTAAGACTAGCTCCTATTGAAGGCTGAGATCCAAAGGTTTTAGGTGGTATTCTGCTTCCACCCCAAAGATTTATCTCCTATGTTTCTCTACAGAGTCCCCTCAGAGCAGCACAATCTTGTCAGAATAAAAATAATAATCTCAACCAATGTGTAACAAGTGGAAACTCTTTCTCTTGGTGCATAAGGCTTCATCAATAGAATACCATGGTCACTGTATTTTTTTATATATCCAACAGTTTCATGCTCTTATCACAACCGAGACATTAGGTTGCATGGACTGACATTTGTTTAAGCTTCTCCTTTTGTTTGAAGTGGTAACGTATTTCTTGTATCATGTTTCAAGGCGCCTTGCCCTTTAACTAGACAATTGGATTTTTGGTGGGGCACATTGAAATGTTTGGAATGGTTTAGGGTTCATGAAAGGTATGTGGTCACTGAATCATATGCTGCAGAAAGCTTTGTGATACCATTCTATCTCTCTGTAAAAGTGAGCAGACTTTGCTATCCTGGAACTGGGATTTTTTTTTGCAGGTGGTGGTAATCTCAAGAGTGAGAGCATGTGATTTTTTTTGTCAAAACCCAGCATAAAACAAAGATTTTGTTAGTAGACAAATATACATCGGCAGAATATATAATGACTCCAGAATTTATTTATTTTTTAAAAAACCTCATTTATTGAAAATATTTTCAAATGTGAAAAATAATGTGTAACAGTTTAGCTAAACATTTCACAAAGTTAATCTTTTAAATTGGACTTAAATCCAATGTGCACCTCAACAATAGACTACTTTAGTTCTTTGCTGCCTTTTTGCTTCAATTCCTGTTGCACAAACTAGGAAAAGTCATTATCCCATTTATCATGTAAATGATACATTTTGCATGGTAAATGGATCGTAGTTCTGCTGCCCACTCTGATGTAGCAACAATAATTATGAAATGAATTCTGAAACTCCACAGGAGAATTGAACAAAAGATTTTTCTTTATCTCCTGTTTTGTTCTTTTTTAGTCATATTAAATATTTCTGTACACGAAAAATGTGGAGGAAATATGCCTTATCCTCAATATTTGAACTCTCTAGGTTCAGTTGCATTGAAATAAGAAGTTGTTGGGATGACTGGTTGAGTTTATACCTAGGTAAATATTAAAGACCAGCCCATTAGAGGGAAAATTATATTACTTTAGGGAAATGATACAAATGTAAAATATCACACTGAAATTCTAGAGTTTGTACATGATGCTTTTGGGGTTTCTGTAGATCTGCAACTAGTTTAATCACATACTAGGAATACTAAACTGCGTGTAACATGGGTTGGTTTATATCAATACATGTAGTGTACATATAGTTTAAACCTATAGTTTAGTCAGGGTCTTTGTAAAAAATAAAAGTCAGTGATATAATTGACATTGACTTGTGACTATAGATATGTTTAGATTGGTCTTTCTCACAACAGTTTTTTTTTTCAACAGTTACCAGTAATGATCCCATCATATACTTTGTAGAGTTTAGGTTTTCATCTTTTAAAAAAGGGACATTAATGACTTGCTCCAAGAGAGAAATCAACCAAATGTGAAAGATTATGTCACCTTTATGAAATTGTTTAAACATATAATAAGAAGTCTTTATGACCAAAATTATTGCAGTTTGTGACAAAGAATAATTTCAGCAATTTTCAGACATTCTACTCTATTTCTATCCTTTACCAAAAGTAATACATTTTTGTAGTATTTATGCCTATCTGTAATTACATTGCAGAATTTAATATTTAAAAATGCCATGATCAATATTATAGTACTATATTGCATTATGGGGTGTCTCAAATGAAATTCATGTGTTTTAACTGTTCAGAACCTGTTCACAAGCTACACAGATACCGTCTTTTGTATTTGTTTGTTTGTTTGTTTTTGGTATTGGCCATATTTACATTACTTAAAAACATATTCAAGTAGCATCGAAATAGGCAAGATAGTGGTCATAATATTGCAGTACAGATTCTGCCTTTTTTGTATATATGTCAACGCTACACACACAGAGGAATGAAATTTTGATTAGAATTGCAACAAGTGCCCCTTTGTCTGTTTTGATTCCTCCTGCAGATGCTAGTATCCAAAATGTAGCTCTGAAAATTTTAAATATGTAAAATAAATGAGAGGTTGGCTTTGAGATCTTCTATTGGATTGCCCAATATGGAATCATGAAGATTTGGAGGTTTTGATGTGAACCAAGATTTCCATAAATAAGTTCTTTGAATTGCAGATATTGTTTGGAGAACTGATAATTGCTTTTTCTCCACATTTTGTGGAATGAGTTGTTTGGAAATTGTAAACAAAGTTTTTAAAGTAGAAAAATATGTAGATTTGCATGCAAAAAGTATTTTGTTTGTCTTAGGATATATGACTCAAACTTGATAATTTGCAAGGCTAAACATTGCCTGGATGCATATATCAATGATCTGTTTGTTTACTGAGCTAATTAAGATTTGTTTATGGTGTCTTCAATGTTTATGGCTGTCCCTGGACTTTCTTCTAACAGAAACTCATGTGGCTTTCACATACCTAAAGTTCTGAAAATCACAATGCTAAATGTTTATTGAGCATCTAACTGTAAATTAATTATGCTCAAGAGTTTACCACTGATGCCTATATTCTATAAATGTTTCTGCTCTAAATTACCTTGGTTATTACTGTGTTGCTTAGCAAAAAATACTGAACTCATTGACTTGAGGACAAAATTATTTATGTTAGAGAATACAGACCAAGATTTTTCTTTCCAAATTCTATGGCAAGTGATTTTTTTTTAGTTTGTTTACTGCTTATTTTAACTTTGCTGGTAACAATGAGACATAGTTCACTGAAAACAGCCATGAATACAGCTTGTTACATTTTGCAAATGCTGGTATAAAATTCTTTCCCGCTGGGTCCACTATTTTAAATTTATTAATTGGGTTTGGAACTTTAACCTCAAAGTCAGTCCCTGCTCTAAATCACCCATGGCCTTCAAAATCAACAACCCAAATGTTGATGTCACAACTGGAAGGAACTCAAGACTCTATTCTTAATCTTTGAATAGCCAATTGTCAAGTTTATTATTTCTGATTGACAGCTGGAACATTCTATATGCTGATTGTTCCAGGAGGAAGAGAATGTATGCATAATCTTAACTGTTGAGAAGAGACTATTACATAATCTTGTGTTCATAATCTCTGTTGCTGCAGTATATTATACATACCCATACATATAATCTCACTTGCTTTTGAAACTTTCAAATACTAAACCAACGAGAATGTATTATTTACTTGCATCTTTGTAGAACAACAATCTTTCAGCTGAATTTCATGTTCATTAGAGACAGGTGCAAGACATCCATTTGGTTTTATCTATGCATGCTTTACTGCTTAAGCTGTGGAGCTGCGTGAAGAGCTATGAAAATGAATAAACAGATCTAGCAGCATTGTTGCAAAGATGCATGCAATTCTCAATGGAAACATGCTGCAGGAAACATTATCGGAAAAGAGATGGATAGAGCAAGCAACCCATTTTCATGCAGCTAATTTCAAATAATCAGGTTAGTTTTCTGTCAAGGATGAAGACAAGGAGAAATGAGCACAGGAAGAAAAGTAGATAAAGTTAAACAATTTGCTTTTGTGATCCTAGATGTGAAAAGATGTTTTGCTTATTCATGTTTGACCATTTTCTATGCCTTGAGAACCATGATAAAGATAATGGGAGAAATACCGCAGAAACTATAAATATATATGCGGAACAATGTTGCTGCTGCTGCACTGTTTACAACTTATTTTTTATTAAACAAACAATAAAATCCAGAGAACATGCTGAGTGTGAAAGTATGGATATTTTTATGTAAGTGTATGTTTAGTGACAATCAACACTAATGTAGTGATATGCAAGGGAAAAAGTGTTTTAATAATAATTTATACTTTGTGTTCTTCCAAATCTAATTAGTAACAGATGTCACTTGAATTGATGTTTTAAATTATCTGTATTACTTTGGTTGCAGTTTTCTTTGGGGCACAATTTTGAAACTTTTTAACAATTTCATACTTCATGCAATGCTCTACTTAAGCAAACTCTTTAAGTGAAAAGATTGCATAATTCAGACAATTGATTATTGTCAAACACATCTGCATTGATTACTGTTTGGAGTTCTCTTTCCAGTTATCTACCATCTTTTTTCCTATTTTGGGTTGAAAATGCTGTTTGTTCTTGTGCCAACATTTCCCTGAGTTTGTTACATTTGCCTCCTCTATTGTGCTGGTTTGCTATTTCTCAGCTGCTTAAATCCTTTGTTTTTTAAAATTTATTTATTTATTTATTTATTCATCCATCCGTTCATTCATTCATCCTATAATCAGCTTGCCCTCCAATCAAAAGTTAAAATACATAAAATATTAAAATTATAAGGATAAACAAATTAAATATTAAAACATTAAAAACAACAAAGACCTGGCATCAAATTAAATTTCTAATCTGAAGTTATCCAACCTTATCTCCACCCTTGGGGGAAGAGCCAGGTTTCTTAATTTTCCATCTTATACATTCTCACTTCACTCAGAGCATCATAAGAAATGCAAAAAATAATAATAATGATTATTTGGGAGGAAAAGTAAATGAGGGTAACTGAACATGGCTATTTTGATGTGACAGCTCAAGTAATAAAATCTGATTTTTGAGGGGATATGTTCACTTACAAAGGCAATGTGGTTTTCTATAAAATGATTAATATTTTATTTGGCTGATAAAACATTTTAACATTCTGTTGCTTTATATATCAGCTTCACACATTCTTTGACATAAAATCCAAGCTGGCACATTGGTGACTGTCATAGATAAGGCTTGCTCAAATGCCATAATAAAAGTGATTCTGATAAAATGATTACATTTTATAGGCTCTGCTTGCTTTTTATTTACATTCTACTTCTGAAAATATATACTAAGAGAGTTAATGTTTATGCCAAATTTTAGAATTATATATTATGTAACATGAATCATTTGAAATTCATCACAGGAAGAAGGAGCTTTTATTCTACTTTTCATCTTTGAGGCTCCAAATGGATGATTGAAATGATGGATGGATAGATGGATGGATAGGTGATGATAGACAGGGAGACAGACAGACAACAGAGACAAACAGACAGATAAAATATAGGGAGGGGACATAGTATAACTCATTTTCTTTGGAATGATTTTGTCATAGTAGCATATAAAAATATCAATTTGATTGTATTTGGAAATGGCTCACATGTTCTGGAAAAGTCACAAGTTTTCTATGTACTTTAATTAGTAATATCTTTAGTTGCAGTGGTTTCTGTAACTGAAACTGGATTTGTCTCCTATTCACAATCCTAAAAGAACTCTGAAATTAACTGAAGTAAAACTAGGCAACCAATGAGGGCACTTTAAATATTTTTTCTCTAGAATGTTGTATATACTGGTGTCCTTTGTAAATTCTAATGAATTTGTTTATGTTTATTGTAAAGCACCTAAAATTATTCAAGGGAGCATCATATAAAATATATGTGAATAAATAAACAAATGATTTCTTATCAGGTAGCTAATACAGAGAACTTTTGGATCTTTGAAATAAGCTTAAATAAGAAAGAATAGTAATGTCATAGGTTTGAAAGCTTATGAATGGTTCAGGAAGTGAGAACTTTCTCTTGGTCTCTCAGTTCAGTCTGTCCTCATCAAAGTTCCATCTGGTAGTCTAAGTATCTGGGGAAGTCTATTTTTAGAGTGCAGTTGCTTCTTAATTCCTCTTCGCATATAGTTCCACTCAATCTCAAGATTTGCAGCTAAGCTCATGAATGGATAGTTTCTTTAGATGATAACATGGATATCTTATTTCTTTATCCAACATTAACTACCTACAAGCTTTTGCAAGCTTAGAACTTACCTTATCTGAAGAAAGGAAACCAAGACCAGTAATCCTCCACCCTCTGTTGAAAGTGGATAAAGCATACAGTGTCCTTGAATATTTCCATCCTAGGCAAATACTTGTATTTTAGATTTTAGCCAGCTCTGCCCACCCTCACATTTTTCTGCTGATTTCAAAGAATCACATATTTTCCATTGTGAGTGCTTTTATGCATACAATTTGTGTAACACAACAGATTTGCAAGATGATTATTCCCGATGCCCATGGTAAAACAAAGCATAACTAATTGACATCATTTGATGAAACTGCATGGAGCGCATGTTTATATGTGTATGAGAAAATGATGGGAGAGAGAAGGAGAAGAGGATGCCTAAAGCAAATCTGATTGTATGTTGACATTATGGCCAACTTTTTTGAACATTAAAGAGCAGCTTCCTATCATTCCATGAATGCAGAATATTTTTCTGATAATTAGTGAACCTTTTATGGATTACATTTTAACTTTAGAGTAAGAAAGGCAAGAAAGCCCTCTCCCCACTCCAAAATTACTTCAATATTACAATAACAAAACGTGGAGTCCTTATATACTATGGTTGTGATTCCAAAGAAAACATTCACATAATAAACTGGAATACGCAAAGCTTGCAAATTGAAGATCTAGCAGGATTTGTCTTTTCTTTTTCCACTTGTTCTGCTACCCCATAGCATATTTGGAGGCTATGCCAAAGATTGGCAAAGGCAAGAAATGGCCTTTGACAACTGTTGGTTACAGAATCTATTATCTACATTTGGACATCCTAGAGAGTTAGAAGGAAAATATATCAAGGTGACCTTGTACTGTATGCTTGTTGCATGGGATGACTGCTACAAAGATATTATATGATAGGGTTGGGTACTGCCTTTCCAGCTATTGTGTGTTATGTTACAGTAATCCAGAGTACTTTTATTCCTGTCACTGACATGCTTTAAATATATTTAGCTTGGAGATCACTGGTTTGATCTGCATCATTTCATAAAGAGCAATTAATTGCTATCTTTTTATTTACCAGTCAATTAATTCTATGCTTACATTTTATCACTAAGAATCCTGAATAAATTAACTTTAATGTGTAGTTGCAATTGTTTTGTGATTGCATTTATTTTGCAAAATCTATGGTGCTTGGTAGAAACTTTCTAGCTGACTTTAAAAACAGGTGGCAAATCCTTGAAAGTTTAGGTATACATTTTGCTAATAATTATGGATATATTTCCATGAAATATGGTTCATTCTAGAAATAGTAGCATGTCTCAAAATATAAAGCAAATCAGTAAAGGACATATAATTAAATGTTTCCCACTTGTATTATACAATAAGTGAAAATACATCTATTGATTTGTTTCTTGTTTTAAAATTTATCTGACCACTTGAAACCATTCAGATTTTAGCAGCTTACACAAATTAGTAATAACTAGCTACAAATACAAATTAGATTCTGGTTACTATGTAGAACTGAGAATTTTAAAAGTAAGAATTGAAATTACAAGTTCTTTGGAAGACATGTCTCACCATCTTCCAGAAAACCATGAGGGTGAGGCCAAATATGCTCAGAAAGCATGCTGTTCCTGAGGGAAGGGATTGCTACAGAGAGTCCTCTCTGTCAAGTCCCTTCATACAATATTTCCTGGTTGGTGAGAAACATCAGGTGCTCCCAAGCTGCCAGAGTAGGACAGGCAGAAACAATTGGAGAAAGGAAGTCTCCAAGCTAGTCAAGCCCCTTGAATTGCACTTGGAAGCCTACTGGTAGGTAGTGCAGATTATGCTGTTAAAGCCCCTGTTACACTGCACCAACGGATGCAAAGAGGATGTAAA
>BHFT01035912.1:0-30859 GCA_004320025.1 Laticauda laticaudata | reverse complement strand
AATGATAGCCATCCATTTACTCAGAGCCAAGCTGCACTAAAAGCCTCCAATACAGGAACACAATGTTGCCAGCCAATGAAGACACAAAAAAGGCCACAAAAAGGACAGAAGATATTATAAATACCAATCAAGCAGAACACAGCAAATTCCAAGACCAATAAACACAGACCCAGACTCCCAACCAATCAGGATGAAAAGAAAACCATTCTGGCACAGCAATAGGCTAGCCCCAAATTTAAAACTGAAACAACTGTACGATTCTGACTCACAGACAAACACAATACAGAAGCCTGATGATGGCAGATGAGATTCTGCCGAAACATTGCGACAACTTTAAAAGCACAGCTCCAAGGACGTGGGAAAATACCCAAACAAAGCTGAAGTTGACCTTCTTGCTTTAAACTTCAAAACCTGAAGTTGACCTTCTTGCTATAGTTACAATTATTCTCTGATTACTTTATGTTCATTCTGAGTAAATGAGCAACTCACAATAGTTTGCTTTTAGTGATACTGTATAATACTTGTTCAGAACATAATTTCAGCAGTATTCATGTAACAATTATCACAAGTTGCATGATGCAGCATATAATCAGAACCAGAAAATGAAATGGAAGGAATTCAAAGAAATTTAAACATGGCAAGAGTTTCCAAAATCTTAAATGCATAAAATAGACAGGTTAATAGGCAGGTTAAGTGGGAGGAGAAAGATAAAAAGAAGGGAAGGGTGTGGGAGGGAAATCAAGGATTAGTGATTTTAGATCTTGGTCCTAAGGCAAATGCATGTGCTGTGCTAACATTAACAGAATAACTTTTTTTCCTTGTGACTCTGACATTCATTTCTTCACTCCTGACCTTTCAACTATTCTACAATCCCATTTATCCCTTGTTGACACTTTGACATTTCTTGCTATTATCTCAAACAAAAAATAGCAAGAGCACAATTCCTCCTGTTGAATATATTGTACATTCCCAAGGTTGCTCTTCCATTTTGTATTATATGAACACTGACGGTTTTCTGTATGTATAAATATTATTTCATTTGGAGTTAGTCTTCACAATGTTTTTATCTTAGTGAACTTTATGTAGGACCAAACCAGTTTTAAATTAGGAGACCTTGACTGGTATCCTGTATTCTGCACATCATATTTTTCACTCCCATAATACTATAAATATCTATTTCTTAATATAAAATAAATATATATTAACATCTTATTTTTGTACTATGATATGCAGAAGTATCCTGTATTCTGCACATCATAGTTTTCACTCCCATAATACTATAAATATCTATTTCTTAATATAAAATAAATATATATTAACATCTTATTTTTTTACTATGATATGCAGAAGACCAAGAGGCAACTCTTAATATGGATATGGAGTAACAACCTATAACTTCCCGTTCCTTGTTGATATAGAAGTACCATATAAATGTTGTTATATGACATGTCCCTTCCAGGCTTCCTCACTGGCCTTCATATTGATATCCGGCTGATATTGTGGTGAAAACAGCTGAAAAATAGCAGAGCTTTGCTGGACTCCATGAAATGCAGCCAGCAACTGCTTGCTGGGAGACCCTATGGGATTAAGCCACCCTGGAGGAATAGTGAAGAAAGGAGAGGTGCTTCATTGATCAATTTCATTGCTGATCCAAAGAAAGATCTCCTGATTGGCAGCAGGGACAACAGTCATTTTTTCGGTCTGTCACAAGCTGGAACAACTGAGACACTAAGATTTTGTGCTGGAGCAGTGTGTGGACAGAGCAGTGAAACTGGGTGAGATAATTTCCAACTGTTACCTTCGAAGAATAACCTAAGAAAAAAGTTCCAAAAAATAACATCCAAATCTTGAGAAAGTGGTGATTGGAATTATTGAAAAGTTTAAAGATTAAAAATTAAAGAGAAAGATCAAAGATTAAAGACATAGAAGTAAAAAAAAAACCTAAAGGATGATTTAAAATACAGAAACCCTGGAAAAGCTGAATAATATTATGAAAAATATTATTGTTTTTTCTGAAATTTAATCTCTAAACCCCCTGGCTGGATACAAATCAGCTGTTTTCAATTTTCTGCACTCTGTTGAACACTGGATTTGGGACCAGGGGAGCCATCTAATGGAGGAAGAATATTACCACAATGTGTAAAATTCAAAGGAAAATGAAAAGAGAGAAAGTGAACAATATCTGGAAAGCTACTTGACTTTGACTTTATCTTAGTAGGTGATTTGGATGCTGGGAAATATCTACTGAGCTTTTTGAAGATTTATAAGGCAAATCAAATTAAACATAAAAACTTTATTGAAACTGTACATTGAAAAGAGGAAAAAAGGAGAAGAAAAAAAAGATAAATGAGACTTTAAAATCTGGACAATTTGAAGGGGTAAATTGGAAATTATAAAAACTGAAAAGTACAAATTTATAGCATTTAAAGATCAGAAAGTTAGAGGACTTGGAGGAACAATTTTAGCATTGACTAATTTTTATTAACAATTGATTTTCTTTTTTTTAGTTTCTAGATATTGGGATATCTAGAATATTAGATATCCCAATATCTAGAAGATATTAGATGGAATATCTAATATCTTCTATCTATATAGAAGATATAATAATTCTATTTAATTAGATAGAAGATATTAGATAGAATATTAGAGGTATATTAATTGGATACAAAATGTGTCAGCAGGAAATAATAAAATTCTATGAATAAATGTTAGAAATGGCGACAAAGAATTATAAGAAGTTGATGGGAATATTTGAAGATAAAGATGTGAAAATTGAAGGCTCTCAGCAAATGGTGGGAAAAGACAAATAAAGCACATAAAAGACAATTGAGAAATTAGAAGCGATAGAGAAGGCAAAGTAAAATAAACTACAAGAAAGTAAAAACAAATTGAAAGCAGATAAAAACACTGAAAATATGGTAATAATAAATACTAAAAATCAAACAGACAATCCCATAAAAGCCTACAACAGAATAGAGGGGAAAAGGATGATTCTTCAAAAATAATGGAAGGGTTATGGATGGATATTCAAAAGATGCAGAAGAAAGAGATAAAGGACAATTAATTTGTGCAAAAATGTGAGTAAGACATGCAGGATTCCAAAAGAAAATGATAAGGGAATCACCAAAAATAAATAAATGGTGAAATTCTAAAAAGACTGAGAGATGGTGGATAGAGAGATGATATCCTGCAATAAAGTAACTATATTGAAAACCATAGAAATAAATGGAAAGTTTAAATTGGGGAAATGGTAGCACATATACAGATATATAACAGAATTTATGATAACCATAAATACAATATATTAAGATTAAGAGGTGATATATTAGGATTAGGTATATCCAAATTTATAATTATGATTAACAGGATTCAAAAAAAAAGTACATTGAAAAATATAGTTTTCAAGAGCTATATATTCAGGGGATTTAGAGATGTAATTAAATTGATTAAATCTTAGTGATTGATTAAATCTTCTTGATAACTGGTTTTATTGGGGTTAATAGAAAATTGAGATATTGAAAATGTGGTGAAATACTGAGTGATACCAACAATATTAAAATATTAGTGACTTCATAGGGGTTAATACTGTATGAAGAAATGTTATTGATGTTTATATATATTTTTGGAGGAAGTGATAAAAAATCATAAAGAAAGAATAGTATTGTTTAAAGATAATGAGGTAAATATAGAAGAACCCCAACAAATGGGAAAAATAAAGAAATTAGTATAAATTGGGGAAAGAATAGAATATAAATTGATATATAAAAGAATATATTATAATTATAATGAGCACATTCAGGTCTGAAGTTGGAAGATTTTAAAATTTTGTATGTAATTGTATTATTACTGTGAGCACTGTGTGAAAAATATGTTAATCCAGTCATTGCACTGTCCACAAAAATGCTTGTTGTCAAAGGAAAAACCGTAAACATTACACACAGTGAAATAGAGAAAAAGTTTTCTTTCAGAAAGATACAGGGATGGAAAAAGCTTGATGTCCCATGATTGAAAATTGGATGGCAATTGATTACATAACATTATGATAATAGGTATGTTTGAAATTCAGAAGAAAAAAAAACTTCGGAGAAAATAGTGTTAAGTACTCTTTTTTTACTCTATTCAAGAAAATTACATGTACCAATAAAATTATCAGAGAATGAGTGTGATGTGACGACATCTTTAATTTTACATCTTTTTGTTTATATGTCAACGGACCTATAATGTTAGCAGTAGGACCTATAATGATATAAATAATATGTGCATGCATGTATCCTTTCTCACTTCTATGAGTGGTATGGTATCTCAGGTCTTTTACCAGAATTCTGGGTGTTTCAGAGTACTGCACAGTAATTTAGCTGTTCCTAGAACTGTACTCTTCTGGTTAGACAACTCTAATGTTTTTCCTGGAGTCTGTTGGAGTCACTCTCCAAGATTAGTAGTCACAACCTCAAGTGTTCCTACCACCACTGGGACCCCTTTGACCTTCACTTTCCTCATCCTCTCTAATTCCTCCTTCAGGCCCTGGTACTCCTCCAATTTCTCATATTAGTTTTTTCTGATGTTTCTGTCACACATGGCACCATCACTGTCTTCTAGTCATTGTTTATTATCATGGTATCAAGTTGATTGGCCAGTATATGCCTATTTGTCTGGATCTGGAAGTCCCACAAGATCTTAAGCCCATGTCACAGTGAACCAATGGATGCAAAGAGGTTGTAAAATGGACAAAAAACCTTGCCATCCGTTCGAAAACGCAATATACTCACTGCCTCCGTTTTGCTTCCTCTCTATCTGTCCAGCATCCGTTTATTGACGTTTCATCCGCTCCGAAAGTTTTGGTCGCTTCCCCATACTTTTGCATGCGAAAATGCTATCCAGTTTCTCCATTACGCATCCGCTACGACATCCGCTACGCATCCGTAACTAATCGCGTTACCGCATCCGCTATATCACTTGGCAATACTCGCTTGTTTTGCCATCCGTGCAACTCGATCCAACCTGATGCAGGAGGAAGTGGAACGACATGGAACAGATGCAGAACATGAGGCAGAATGGATAGCAAGCCATGGAAAAAGGTTCAATAGTGAAAAAAATATTCCGAGGAGCGGGACCTATCTCGGATATTAAAGGATGTCTAGAGGATGCCTAGAGGATGCAAAAGGGACACCTATACTGCCTATAAAAAGAGGGACAGACTCATCTGCATCTCACTTCAGACCAGCACCCCTTGTGCAGACCTCTGCAAGCCTTCATCTACTCTTCCTCCAACACATCCATTCATGTCACGCTGGATCGTACACAGTCCTTTTGGCAGCCACCATCTTTCTTCAACAGTACGAAGCCATTACAGGCTCTGTGAACTCTACTACGAGAAGAAAAAAGAGCGGCCAAGAAAAGCGTCTGGGCCAAAATATGGATCGAAGAAAGAGCAGAGTACGGACTGTACAACAAGCTGATGGTGGAGCTAGGAACGAAGACACTCGGCGTTCCAGAACTTCATGAGAGCCTCCAGCCATATTTCGACGAAGTTGTGCAGCGGCTGTAGACCCAGGTTGACCAAGGCAAACACCAACTTCCGGCCCAGCCTGGAACCTGGGCTCAAGTGCACTCACTCTGCGCCACCTGCCTCAGGACCCCCAGAAAGAATGCAGTACGAGCTGAGGGAGCCACACAAGCCCATCAGCATTGTTGGAGTAAGAAGTCGTGCATGCCCACAAATATGAATAGGGAGCTCTCTTACAGTCGCCCCTCCCATGGAAAGGAACTGGACAAAGTTGCAGACCAGTTGTATCAGAGAGTGAAACTTCCCACACACCGTTGAGCCATCGATGAAGCACGCTGGCCTGCAAAGCCCAGCCATTCAGGGTCCACTTATTTCAACTACAAGCTTCTTCAGCATCATCCTCTTCGCCATGGCGATGCTGACTACAAGTTCATGTACATCGATGCTTCACAACTGTCATCTTCAGATGCCAGGTATACATACCAGTCACCTCAAGGAGGGGCTGGAAGCAACCTCAATCTGGGCTTCCCAGATCAGACCCCCTGCCCAACGACACCAAGATTGCCCTACTTCATTGTGGGGGATGACGCCTCTCCCTCAGAACCTACCTCATGAAGCCTACACTTCCAGATCCTACCCATGAAGAGAGGATCTTCAACTACAGCTGTCCAGGCAAGGCAGGTGTGGAGAACGCATTTGGCATCCTGGCAACAGGTTCCAGGTACTTCTCACCACCATGCAGCATCCCCACAGACCTAGGAGGATCGTGGAAGTTGCTGCATCCTGCACAATCTCATGCGCACCCGCTACCCAGTTTTGCAGAACAGGCTCTTGGGACCTCAACAAGGCAATGGGGAAATGGAGCCTGGGAATGAGGCAAGGGCGAAACTGATCGACACTGTGGATGTGCAAGGCCCCAACAGAGCTCACGTGAAGGGAAGAAGCAGCGCAACCTCCTGAACACTGGTGCACTCCCCAGCTGGCAGTGGAGTGGCAAGAACAGGATGATAGATGCTTAATGGATGCTTCCTTGAGCTGTCTCATCAAACCCAACAAAACATAACGAAGATGAGATTGCGCGCCAATGTATGTTGAGTGGGCCTACAAATGAACCAGGGGATTTTAAATAAAGGCGTTGTTTTGATTTCACATGTGTGGATCCCATATGTAATACATTGTTATTGATGAAAGAAGGGCCATAGGTTGCGCACCTGGGAGGGTGACCACTAACGCCACTATGCTTGCACGGTAGGGTTTATCTATCCCACAGCTACTACCCTTCCAGGTATCCCGCATCCAAAGATCCCTGCTCCACCCAACTGCTATCTTAAACCCATCCCAACAAGCATGCAAAGCTTAAGCCAATTCTAAAAGTTTCCACCAAGACTTTATAAAAAAAAGAAAGAATAAGTGTGTGAATCAAAGATATAACTTTATGAACAACAAGCTGAAAAAAAAAATGACCAAGTCAAGTGTCCAAATAAAGTCCACAGGTAGCCAGCATCCTGTCTCTGGCACTCTTCTTGGTCACTCGAGGTGTGCCCACGTCTAGAAGGTCCAGTGTCTTGTTTATGTGTTAGTGGTCTGGAGTGCCTGCCCCGAGAGGACAAACAGGGGACGTGTGTTTGAGAAGTGTCGGACAAGCTTGCTCAGCCCCGTGATCTGAAGTCCTCTCCCCATGCCATTAGGTTGTCAGCCCCAGTACTGATGACAGATGTACTCTGAGGCCGGCTTGCTGTGGGTGTAGGAAGGAGTAGTGTATGGGCTGTTCTGCTCTCAGCTGGTGGTGAGACTGACTGTGTGGGTGGCATCATGGCATGGGTGCATCTTGGTTCATGCAGCATGTTGTGTGGTGCATCCGGTGGCATCAGTGAACCATGTGCAACGGTTGCCCGATACTCTTGCCGGGACTGGAAGGCTGCTGCCTTGCTGCTGAACCTCCTGTAGCCATACCGCTGGAATGTGAGGACTGTGGAAGCCTTGGAATGAAGACATCACCTGGGGTGGAGAGCAGACCTGGACTGGTGGGAGCAGGTTCTCTGGATCTGGAGCGTTGTGAAGCAGTCGGTGATCAGCCTTCACCAGCTGTACTGTAGATCCGCATTCCTTGAGGTCTGGTGACATATTGAGGAAGGGGCGTGCAGTGGATTAGAGTCAGTCACGCTTTGTTGAGTGAGACTCGTGTCATGGACCGCTAGAAGTGAATCTATGCTGGTGCGGATGGGTGTCACCCTGATCTCCAGCATGACGTTGGCTCTGCCCCTCTGCTGTCCGCGCTCTCTGCCTTTCTCGGAGCGGAGCTGGGGGTGTATGGACAGCTAGGACTGGCTGGACTCATGTCTCCTTTCTCACCACCCACTAGAGTCCTCTACGCACCCACCACGCTTACCACACCTGTCCGCGGTTCTTCGCCGTGGCCACGCTCCACAGGAAACCTTCCTGGAACAGGACTAGACTCTCATGCCGAACTACGAGCGGACTGCTCTCAGTAGGCTCCGAGAGAGAGAGAAGAGGGTAGTGTAGAGGATGCTGCATGTGCTCCGTCCGGTGATACCTCACCCTCCAGGAAGCTGCACGCTGCCATACGTCTAGGTCTCCTGTCTGTCCAGCATTACCAGTCGGCTGCCAGATTTCTTTGAGGCAGCGTATCCTGTACCAGTTGTGTATTATTTTCAACCAGCCAGGACCACCTCTGAAATGTAACCCATACCTCCTGCCCTCTCTCTCCCAAGCAGCCTGATTCCGCCTTGGTGTCCCCGTACAGCCGGTGTCCCTTCCCCACAGATAGTCGTTTTCTCTCTCAGCCACTCCAGCACCTCCATTCCTCTGCACCTCCTCAATATAGTATTGCCTCCTCTCCCTTGTTGCATACGCCTCTTCCTCCCTTGCTGGACCAGATGGCCTCATCAGAGGGCTCCCAGGTAGTAGGCTGCTCCTCCACCACACCAGCAACACACCAGCAGAATCATCATCATCTATCATATCATCATCATCATCATTATCATCATCCTTACCAGCAGGATCATAAATCAGCACAGCAGCAGCAGCCAGCAGGATCAGCAGGCAGCAGACCAGCAGAACCAGGACCATCAGGACCAGGATCAGCAGCAGTAGAGTAAGCACCAGCATGGGCCAGCAAGTCAGGACGCACGAGCAGGACCAGAGTCACGAGCAGGATGAGCAGGCAGCGCAAGCACCAGCCATCCACGAGCAGGACAAAGCAGGAGAGCCAAGTCCAGGACCACAAGCAGGATGAGCAGTCCAGCTAGGACCTAGGAGCAGCTTCAACAGAGTAAGCACCAGCAGAACCCCAGCACCAGCAGAAGCACCAGAACCGCGAATCAGCTTCAGCAGAAGCCCCAGCAAACCAATCAGGGCAGGTTGCGGGAGTTGGCCCTGTCCCTCTTGCCAGGGATGGCGGCAGGTTGCTGAGGCTTTCGCTTCCTCCCCATGTTGTTGGGTGCTGGCTGCATGGAGGCTGGCAGCACCAAGTTGGCAGGAAGCCAGTACGAAAGGCTGCAGGCAGGCACAGCTACAGAGGCTGCGAGAAGTTTGCAGGTTAGGCTGGCAGTAGGCTGGCAGAAAGCCTGGCAGGAAGCCTGGCAGGTAGCTGGCAGAAGCCTGCAGGTAGGCTGGCAGGAAGCCTGGCAGGAAGCCTGGCAGGAAGCCTGGCAGGAAGTCAGCAGAAGGCAGGCAGGCAGGCAGGCACAAAGCTGCTGGAAGGCAGGCTGCAGCAAGGCTGGCAGGCAGCATGCAGGCAGGACAGAAGCAAGGAACTCATAGTTCTCAGCAGAGAGTCTTCCTCGGAATGCTGCCACGTATCGCGAGCTGCTTCCCTTTAATACCGGGGGCTTACACAATGCTTCCCCCCGCAATGCGCAATTAACGCTCGGCACCCATTCTGCTTCCGCTGTGCATCTCCTAGCTTACCGCCTATGTGCATCCCTTTATCCGCTGTGCATCCACTTAATCCGCTTCACATCCACTCTGCATCCGCTGTATCCATTCCACGTCCACGCGCCTTCGCTGAGTCCCCCCCAGAAGCCCTGCTGTTGCGCCATCTGCTCCCATCCCTTCCATCCGATGGGCTTCCTTCCACATCTGCTTTGCATCCTCCTGCGTCCTCCCCACTCCATGTTATCCGCTCCGTTATGCAAATTTTGCCCCCTTTAAGAGCGGATAACAACGGATGGAACATTTTGCTCGTCCGCTGTGTCCTTTTTGCATCTGTTGGCCAGTGTGACATGGGCTTTAGTTCTATAACCTTTTATGGAATCACCCTTTGTATTGCAAGGGGAAAACAATTACCCTGCTGTTCACTGTATGCTATTCCTGCCTGAATGTTAAACTCTTGTCACTATATGCCAGACTGTCTGTGAGACCTCTCTGTACAGACTGCCCCTTGGGTCCTGTCTTATGTGGTATGTCTCCTTCTTCTATGGATCTAGTGCTTGGAATATATATTCTTATTTTGTTAACATTTGCTTTTTCATTCATTGTTCAATTAGTTAAATTTTAATATATTTCAAACATTAACCTAGGTCATTTTGGAAATACTAGAGGAGGTTTAATTTGTAAATTAATACATGAAAGTTCATTACCAGACAGAATGACACATTTAGAACTTCAAAATTTCATTCACTAGTTAGCTAAAACCAGCACAAGACGTCCTTAATTGTGTGATGCTTTTATAATGCCAGCTCTAAGTAAAAGTGGGCTCCTGCAAATTTGCTAGCTAAAGAACTGGGCAATAAATGTTATGAAACTCAAGAACTATTTCCCTATTGCTGTCTTTGTTTTGTAGCATTTGTCAGCTTTAATAACTTTGTTATTAAATCTGACAGATGCTACAAAACCAATCCAGCAATAAGATAGTAATTCTTCCTTTAGAAGCATAATGTGTACCCCACCTTGTTTGCTTCAGTTCATAAGTGATGATTTCTCAGGAGCAGACTATCCTAAGTAAGAAATACTCATGGTAACCAATCCATACTTTATCTGAAGTTTCATTCTAGATATACTGCGGCAGATTTTTTTCTACAATATGATCCTGTATGCAAGGGTAGAAAGCAAGACTGACTGAGAAAGCTTTCATGACATTTGTGTTTTTCTCAGTCACCTACTTGGAGAATAGAAAACATGATGCTAGGTTAGGTGGACCTTTGATCTTATCCAGTACATTTCTTTTTGTGGTATAATTTCTTCACTTTAGTTACACATTATTATATTATTTAATTTGATGAAAAAAGTGCAGCTGCTCAGTTTATTGTCTGTATGCTGATCCAATATATTTTCTTTATGAATTTTTATTTCATAAAACATTACATTTTACTTGTAAGTATAAAATAAATTAGCAGGAAATTGGATGTCACTATTCAAAATAACTTTCCCTAAAATCTGCAACATATTTTGAGCAGTTTAAGTTATCATCAAGCTAATCTCTCCACAATGTTTAACTTTGAAGAGTCTTAATAAACCTTAAGGCCCTGTCACATCGGCCGACGGATGCAAAACGTATGTAAAAAGGACACAGCAGATGAGAAAATGTTCCATCCATTGTTATCCGCTCTCAAAAGTGCCGCCAAAATTTGGCATAAAGAAGAAGCGGAGCAACAACAGAAGGAAATGGATGGGGAGAGGACGTAGCAAGGAGTTAAACAGATGCTCCATCGGAAGGACAAGCAGATGGAAGCGAATGGAGCAGATGACACATCCGCAGGGCTCGGAGGTCAACAGCAAAGCAGCCGTGCCAGTTGGAAGGAGCGGCGATGCAGAGCAAGATACCTAGCGGATGAGGCGGATGCATTCAGGATACCTTAGCGATCTGGAAACGAGCCAGTCCTCTTGCCTCTGAGGCCCTTATAAATTTAATTTATTGGATGTATCTTTTTTATGATTTTCTATTTATATATAGTTTTTTATTAGTTATTCTTTTTTATTTTTTCTTATATTTTATTTTTTATTACGTGTTATTGAAGCCGGATGCCTAGCGGAGCAAAGTGTTCACTGTGCATGCGGGGAGGATGCATTGTGTCAGCCCCGCGGATATAAAAGGATGCAGCTAGCAAGAAGGTCACCATTCAGAGGAAAGACATGCTGCCAGACACAGCTCCAGCCAACAACCATGGGAAGAAGAGGAAGCCTGTGCCTACTCCTGCCAGCCCTGGCAAGAAGGACAGGGCCACCATCCCACCCCCTGGTGCTGACTGTGCTTCTGCTGGAGCTTCTGATGCTGGGGCTGACTCTGCTGGGTGCTGGTGCTTCTGCTGGTGCTGCTCCTGGTGCTGGTGCTTCTGCTGGTACTTACTCTGTGCTGGTGCTGTCCTGGTGCTGGAGCTTCTGCTGGTGCTTACTCTGCTGGTGCTGCTCCTGGTGCTGTGCTTCTGCTGGTGCTTACTCTGCTGGTGCTGTTCCTGGTCCTGCTGGTCCTGCTGTGCTCCTGGTGCTGCTGGTGCTCCTGTCCTGCTGGTCCTGCTGGTGCTGCTGCTGGTGGTGCTGCTGCTGCTGGTGGTGGTGTGGTGGACCAGCCCTAAAAGAGGGAGGAAGAGGCAATCGCATGATAGGGAGAGGAGACAGTACTCCATCGAAGAAGAACATGAGGATGAGGTGCTCGAATGGCTGAGGGAGAACGAGTACCTCTGGCGGAAGGGACACAGGCTCTATCGAGACACCAAGCAGAAGCAGGCGGCTTGGAGAGCGAAGGCAGAGAGCCTGGGCTACACTTCGGTGGTCCTCCTTGGGTGATGGAAGCACATGCACACCTGGTACGGGAAGCTGCACTGAAGAAGTCTGGCCAGGCCACAGTCAAGTTCACCGCGGGAGAACAACATGATGCCAAGTGCAGCTTCTTGGAGGGTGAGGTCCGCCAACGAGGAGTAGCCCCTCTGTAAACCCTCTCTCTCAGGCAGCCCACAGAGAGCCAGTCCTCTTCTGGCCAAGAGTCAGCTCCTGTGTCCAGGCAGGTATCTTTGGAGCGCCCCACAACGGTGATCCTCGATAGCTTCACTCCCCATGGAGAGCACATGGAGGATTCCTGATGAAGTTGGAGCAAGGAGAGGCCACGGCCACCAGAGACCAACCCACACCCACCCCACAGCTCCACCTCCACAGAAACAAGGCAGAGAGCCAGACCGGAGGGACAGAGACACACTGTCCTGCTGGAGATCAGGGACACCATCAAAAGCAGCATAGATCTCCTCTCTCAGCTGGTACACACCGACATACCATCCTTTAACAGAAAGGCCTTCCTCACCTAGGTCAACCAGACCCTCATGGACATGGTCCGAATCCCAATACCAGGTGATCAAGGAGAGGATCACAGGTCTTCTGCACAACCCTCCAGGCCCAGCTGACCTGCTCCAACCCAGTTCAGGTCTGCTCCTCCACTCCAGGTGATGTCACAGCCCTTCCAAGGCTTTCCACAGGCCCTCACCTACCAACTACGGCTACCAGGAGTTCCAGCAGCATAGGCAGCCCTTCCCAGTCCAGGCACAGGTTCATCGAACGCCACGGTGCCACCGATGCACCAATGCCGCTGATGCCACAGATGCCACCAACGCCACCGATGCCACCGATGCCACAGATGCCTCCGATGCCTCACCTCGCTCACCTGCAGACCAGACAGCCCCACTACAGTCCTTCTTCCTCCACCCCACAGCAAGCCCAGCCTCAGACATCTGTCATCGGTCTTGGGACTGACACCCCATGTCATGGAGGAAGGGGCTCTCAACATCACAGGACTGTGCCAGCTTCTGAGAGCTTCCTCCACACACCATCCCCTGTTGTCCTCCAGGGACAGGCAACCAATGGCGCCTCAGACCAGCACTCCAGCCACTGCCACTGACACAGCACCTGGACCCTTCACCCCTGAGACATTGGGCACGCCTCAGAGTGACTGAGAAGAGTGCCAGAGACTGGGTTGCTACCTGTTGACTTCATATTTGCTTGGGACACTTTACTTGGGTCATTTTGCTTTTACAGTTTGTTATTAATAAAGTTTATCTTTGCTTCACACCTTGGTTCAGTTCTTTTAGTAAATAAAGTCTTGGTGGAAACTTTTAGAAATGGTTTAAGCCTTTTCATGCTTGTGGGATGGGAAAGGATAGCAGTGGGATGGGCAAGGATACCTGTGGGATGGGTAATAGCTGTGGGATGGGTTAGGATAGCAGTGGGATGGGCAGGGATACCTGTGGGATGGGTAATTGCTGTGAGATAGATAAACCTCCAGTGCAAGCATAAGTAGGACTGTATGGTCCACCCCCCAGGTGCCACACCTATGGCCCTTTATTATCAATAACAATTTAATCATTCATCAAAACCATTTCAACATAAACACAACTCTTTATTAAATGCCTGTTCATTGTAGGGCCACTCAACATACATGGCACAATCTCATGAGTGTGATGAAACAGGCTGAAGGAAGTATCCATTAAGCATCTCTACCATCCTGTCTTGCCACTCCACTGCTCCAGCTGGGAGTTGCACCAGTGTTTCAGGAGGTTGCGCTGCTTCTTCCCTTCACGTGAAGCTCTGTTGGGGCCTTGCACATCCACAGTATCTATCAGGTTTCCGCCTTGCCTCCATTCACCAGGCTCCATGTCCCCATTGCCTTGCTGGTGGTCCACGAGCCTGTTCTGCAACACTGGGTAGTGGGTGCACATGAGATTGTGCAGGATGCAGCAAGCTGCCATGATGTTCCTCATGTTCTGTGGGTGATGCTGCATGGTGGTGAGAAGTACCTGGAACCTGTTTTGGCCAGGATGCCAAAGGCGTTCTCCACCACCCGCCTTGCCCTGGACAGCCTGTAGTTGAAGATCCTCTCTTCATGGGTGAGGCATCTGGAAGTGTAGGGCTTCATGAGGTAGGTTCTGAGGGAGAAGGTGTCATCCCCATGATGAAGTGGGGCACATCTTGTGTTTCGTTGGGCAGGGGGTCTGGATCTGGGAAGCCCATGATGAGGTTGTGTTATAGCCCCTCCTTGAGGTGACTGGCATTGTATACCTGGGCATCTGAAGTTGACCCGTTGCCTGAAGCATCAATGTACATGAACTTGTAGTCAGCATCGACCATGGCGAAGAGGATGATGCTGAAGAAGTTGAAATAAGTGGACCCCTGACTTGGCTGGAGCTTTGCAGGCCATGTGCTTGCCATCTATGGCTCAATGGTGTGAGGGAAGTTCACTTCTGATACACTGCCTCTGCACCTTTCTTCCAGCCTTTTTCAGTGGAGGGGCACTGGAGGAGCTCCTCCAGGTATTCTTCGATGATGGCCTGCACCATTTTCTTGACCACAATGCTGATGTGTGTTGTGTGGCACCCTCCAGGCATACTGCATGTTCCTGTACGTGGTCCCTGAACGTGGTCCCTGAGGCCAGGTGCTCAGAGTCAGTGCCACCTTTAGCCCAGGGTCCAGACTGGGCCGGAAGTTGGTGTTTGCATTGGTCAACCTGGTTCTCAGACGCTCACACAACTTCGTCAAACCTGGCTGGCGGCATCCTCATGAAGTTCTGGAATGCACGGGGGTCTTCGTTTCTTAGCTCCACCATCAGCTTGTTATACAGTCCGTACTCGGCTCTTCTCGCGATCCATCTTCGGACCCAGACCCTTCTTGGACGCCTCATTTTCCTTGCGTAGAACAGGTGAAAGACCTGTAGAGGGCTTCGCACTGATGTAGAACAATGGCGGCTACCAAAAGGAGTGTGCGATGATCCATGGTGGAGATGACTGGATGCTGTGGAAGAGCAAGAGCCAGATGAAGGTTGAAGAGGTCTGCACAGCAGGGCTGCTGGACTGAAAGTGCGATCCAGGTGATTTCTCTCCCTTTTTATGGAATATCATTTTTTCCACTAGGTGTCCTTCTGCATCCTCTAGACATCCTGCAGACATCCGTCCCGCATCGTTTCGCTTCCTCCCTGTGTCCATTTTCCGCTTGAGCAGATGTGAGTTGCGCAGATGTGCAACGGATGCCTAGCAGATATAGCGGACACGTAACGGATGACAACGGACGTATAACGGATGTTCCCTGTATGCGTAGCAGATGTAGAATGTACATGTTGGATACTTCATCCGCTCAAAAACTTTGGTGCAGCTCAAAACTTTTTGAGGGCAGATGAAATCTCAGTAGACGGATGCTGGACGGATAGAGAGTATGAAAAACAGATGCAGTGAGTACAGAATGGATGCATCGCATTAACCAATGGATGGAAAGTGTTTCTCTCCATTTTACATCCTCTTTCCATCCTTTGGTGCTGTGTGACATGGGCTTTAGCTACAAGAAGCAGTCATTTTTATTTTAATATCCTTGAAAAGAATGACTATCCAGAGACTAATATTCTCAGGAAGTAGCATTCTCTACTGAATTTGGCTAGATTGGAGAAGAACCTTGCCTCTTTCAGAAAAATATGATCAGTATCCTTTCATTGTAATCTGCAGCTCACAATAAAGCAATGAAGCAAATTCCTAAATTTCTGTGCTAATGTCCAGAAATGTAAATTTGCTTCATTATTCTTCATAGCTTTGTTAAATATTAGACAGGATTAAAAGTACATTGATCTAAATTCCTTTAGAGGTGACAAGGCCATATATGTCATATAATTTGCTCAAGTTTTTTCTTACATTTTGAACAAGAAATGTCTATTACTTTCAAGTTCTTATATAATGAAGAAATGAAGGGAAAAAATTAGAAATGTTCTTCCAAGCAAACACATAATGTACTACCTGCATCCTTTCTATTGTCCTATTGTCTATTGAAGTTATTCATAGAGTGAGAGAGAGAAAGAAAGAGAGAGAGAACAGAGAAAACTATAAGTGATCTAGCATCTCTCAGTCATAGAGCCATTTAGTTACCCACTTTATATATCTAACACAGAATAAAAAGCACAAGTACTGTTATATATAACACAACACTAGGTGGATTTCTTTGGGAGCAAAATACAAATTGGACTTCATGTTCACAATCCTGAATACTTAAGTTGCAGAGAGAGAGAGAGAGACATACACACACAGAAAGAGAGAAAGACACAGAAACACATACACACAGAGACAGAGACAGACACACAGACACAAGCAGACAGACACACAGAGAGACACACAAACTCATGTATATTCACCCTCTTCTTCAATTTTAAATGTACAAATTTTGTTTTATATATACATATATCATTTTATAATGGCTACTGTGATAGAAACCCAAGGCAAGTAAGAAAAGAGGAGAGGGTGGAATCCCAAAATATTAAAAAAATTCAAACATAATACTAATGTTAAATAAAAATAGTGTTTGGATACATTATTGCATGATAGTGATGGGAATGAACGAAAAAGAAACCTCAACTGGACAATTTACAGAGTAATGCTAGTGGCATTTAGCATTAATTCAATTATTTTCTCATCATGAAAGTTAATATTTTATGTCTTGGAAGACTTTCTTCAGGGAATATAACAATGATTGAAATTCCATTCCAACTCCAATATTTTCTTCTTGCAGACATTTCATTACCGGAAATGTAGCATCATCATTGCTCTGTCAAGGAGAAGTGAGGTTGTCAGCTGTTTATTTAACAAATTCTAGCTTGTGATTAATACTATTTGCAGAGCCAGTAGTGTCATATGACAAATAATATTCAAAATAATATTCAAAAATGGGATTATATTTCCAGTTATCTGTATGTCAGGATAGTATTAAATTAAAGATGCTATTTGTTATTTACTTATTTTGAAGCTATATGTCAGTCATCATGTGGTACCTTATGTTCAAAATCAATTAAGCTTCTGAATATATATAGTGAAATGATCAAGACAGATGCTCAATATTTTTTTTTTAGAATCTAGAAAAGAGGCATTGTTTAAGAAATTTACTGAATTTGTAGATGATAACTGTCAAACAATATTCAGGGGATTCTGGGCCAATAAATATAGAAAAATGGAGTTTGTAAATTTAAAATTGAAGAGAGTAATAATTGATATGCGTTGCCCAGTAAAACTTTTTAAAAATTGTGTACATCATGTTACAAGAACAATGGAGGTTGACACTGAGATAGTTAATTTTAAAAGAGTACTTTATTCTATCAGCATGACACACAAAATATCATCTTGCATTATGCATTGGGTAGAATTTCTATAACAATTAGATGAGCAGAGTTTCCAAAAACAAGCAGACTTTACAAACATGACAGAGAAATGCTAAGAAAAAGAACAAGAGGAACAACTATGAGTGTAAGTTACCAACTGAAAGCTTTCTCAAAATAGCTCACAATAGCTGATGCTATTTCCACTTATTACAAGGCTCATCTGTTTCTTGGCCTTGAAGAAATTCTTTCTCAGACAGCGTAAACTGCCCACTGTCAAGACATTTTTCAGACATGAGTTCAGTGACATTTACCTTTTGTGCATGTACTCACTCACTACAGAAAACTGTAGAAGAAAATTCTGTACTGGAACACCTCTGTTTAGACTACCCTTCATAAATGTAAGACTTGAAATTTAATGTCCTTGAAAGTTTAGTGACTATTAGAACTCCAGTGCAAAGAAGCAAATGCTGTAAGTTGTTTCTCCAGCATGCAATATATTTAGAATATTTAGATAATGGGAGAAGTCCTCTGAAAGCTTTCTCATGTTTCATGCGGATTGTACTCATGATTATACTTGTGTGTCCAATATTTGAAAGACAAGGATACTAGATGGATATATGATATGATTCATCAGTTCATGGAAGGTTACAAAATGATGAAGAGTGCAATATTTTCTACAAGAAAAGTGCACAAAATATGCTAAAGATTATGTTAGTATTAAGTTCCTATCCATGAAATCTAGAACAGAATATTACTTAGCCATGTCAAGTCCAATATTTCTTGCTTTTGATCATTATGTCCTTGCAGAGACCAGGATGCAGTTAACACCAGAGCCAATTGCTACGAGTGTAATTGGCAGAACTTTTTTAAGAGCTAAAGGACTATGTGCTATAACTACAAGGAGGAGGCTTCTAGTTCTTGGACAAGTAGGGGATATTGTGTAGATGCCTATAGTAGCTCAGTGTGACCCCCTTCTCTATTTTCTTGTCTCTAAACTGTCTATATAAGATGGCTTAGCTGTGTGTCTGAAGTCTTGTGCTAGACCAAGTTATCTAGATTTTTAGTAAAGTTATTAGAAACTTTGCAGTCTGCATTCTGATTAAATAGAGAAATGAACTTGATGTCAGACTTGGAAGCCATATTTTACTCGGAAGCTTCAAAGCTGACACATTTAGTGTCTGGGAATTTGGGAAGGGGGATTTAGTAGAGAGGTGGAAAATTAGACTCAGCAACAGTCTTCTCAGAAAGTCAAGGACATGTTACTCTGCACCTGGAGAGGAGTGTCTGAAGGAATGTCTCAGTTGGGATGATGGTTTGATTGGACCATGTGATGGATTGGTGCAGGGGATGGGTCTTTGAATTTCTTTTGGGAGGGATAACCCAGAACTCTCAGATGTGGGTTTTCCTAGATGTGCCAATATAATAGCTTTAATAAAATGGAACTTTGAGAAAATGCTTGTCTCTGAGTTTATTGAGTTGGAGTTTGTTAGTTCGAACACTGACACTTGAATTTTGATACTTCAGTGGCTGAGGAAACTCAAGTAATTTTCTCCAACAGCTGCCACTGAATTTTGTTTTCCAGATCTTCTCCCCTCTCCCCTTCAAGAAAGAATGCAAAACTAAAACTGTGTATTCATTTTATAATCTGAAAAGATTGGAACTTCAAACAGACTGCTCAGAAAAGCTGGTAGCTATAGTTTCAATGCAAAAAGGTGCTTCTGAGATGTAACAGTTACCAAGCCATTAATAATGTCAAGGTAACATCCATGTACACTTTGATATGCATGATTTCCAGTTAATGCCTGGGGCTAAGGCAGAATCAATGTGATACTGACAGAAAGAATGTTCCCAGAGAGCTGATATGAATATGACAAAGAAAAGTGTTGTTTATTTACAATTAATTAATGAGCCACTTGCACAATATCTCCCACGTGCACTTAGACATGCATGGCTTAATCTTGAGGGAAACATATGCTTTTAGCAGAGTCAACCAAGGGCTTGGGGAAGATTGCTCCCACAGATTGCATTATTCCAGAGTGTAGATTTTTACACAAAGAGAAATTACAATTTAAACACTGTGTCAGATGCAGATAGATTTTGCTCACACTCAATATTGGAATCTACATTTTTGTCCTAATGTAAGTGGAGATTTCTACCAGTAGCAATCATGCTTTAGACCTGTGTCATTCTGGTTAGAAGGATCCAAGAAACCATACTGGGTTTCACTGTCCATAGTATTAGACTGGACTTTGACTTGGGTGGTATAAGGCTCCTGCCTTGAGCAGGTTGTTGGACTAGAAGCACTTCAAGATCCCTTCTAGCCCTATGATGCTGTTCCATACTCTAACTAAATGACTTGTTTTTTCAGATCTATCCCTTTAGAATTGGAAAGAGCCCAACAAGAGTCCACTTTTTCAAAAGTCAAAATAATAAATGATCTGTAAACCATGACCCACAAGTACTTCAGAAGATATTTTCTGCAAATATTCATGCTACATTTCTCTCATTTCATACATGTCAATAAATATACTGTATATCTTCCAATTGAAAAAAATGCCTTGGAGTCCCCCCCAAAAATAAATAATTATGACCTCATTATACATCAATTTTCTCCAGTCTGTCTGGCAGATTTTCCAAGATTATTATTCTCAAAATTTTAGACAAGTAGAGATTGACTGACATTTTAGAAAGATAGAAGACTGAAGAAGCTATTTTATTTCAGAGTAAGTCTAACCAAATTCTACAAGACATTCTTCCAGAAAAATCTGCAGACATATAGTTCATAGTTTGCATGTGTGTGCTGTCCACATACATACACAATTTGTCTGATAGAAATTTGGAACCATCTTGCTGTGTACAATATTGGTTTCAAATTAAAATGCTGCTTAAGAGAGGTAAATTCCTCAACAGAGATTAGTGCAAATTGTTTTTTAATAGACTGTTCAATTCATGGAAAATGTAAGCTACAGTGGTCCATACCAGGTCAAAGATGTCACAAAATTTTATTATTGAGCTACAATAATTGATAAGCCTGAAGAAAAATGTCAAAGCTAAAGACATAGTTAAGAATGAAAAAATCCCATCTCAAATTGTCATTTTATTACTCTTTTGTGTAGACAATGTATCCTGAAGTCCATCCTTTCATTCGCTGATTTTGGAAAAAGTGACATGTAAATGAAAGGACTTTGCAGCTGAGATTGGGTGCACATTTGACAAGTCATAATGGAATTGTTTGCAAAGTTTTATTGAAATCCCGGCTTTCATTTATCTTTGTTAACACAAGCTACAGAAAACTGTGATAGAGAATTTAAACTAAATACAACCAATTTATCCAGGAAGACAGAAAGTATTGCATATTTTATTCTAATAGAAAATAATTACTTGTGGAGGTTTTTTACTATGCTTCAGAACTTTGGGAAAGTAAGAACAATTTGTTTGGACTCATCCTTTTTTGAAAGGTAGAAATCAGTGTAAGAAGCTTTTGCTGCAATTTGGCATTTTTTGTATTGGCACCCTTTATTATTAATAAATTAACCCCCTGCCCTGCCCAAGATATAAACATGAGATTTGATGCAAAGGACTACATTTTGGGGATAGTTAGTTCCCTAATTAACAGCATGTATTATTATTATTATTATTATTATTATTATTATTATTATTATTATTATTATTATTATTGTTGTTGTTGTTGTTGTTGTTGTTGTTGTTATTGTTATTATTGTTATTATTATTGCCTTGGATGAAGAGATTTTTTTCTTGTAAAGGCAGCATATTCTGAGGGAAAATATTCACTTCATGGAAAATGCAATTCCCCTACCAGATGTGAACACACACATTCACATAAACAGAAGATGAAATTAGACAAACAATTATCATGAGTACTACTGGGATTTTTTTTACCCCAACAGCTTCTTTTACATGGGATAGGATTTCCTCTGTAAAAGCAGTCAGGTAATCAAAACTTAACCATTCCTTGCACCCCTTCCACTGTTATTTTTTAAAATAAGAATGCATAAACTTTGCATCTAAACCGAAACCTATAAGTTGTTTGCTTAGCAAGAACAGAACTAGTGTAATATTGTAATTAAGATGTTGGGCTAGTACTGAGGCAATTCAGCTGCTTCCTCACCTATAAAAACTTAGTGAAATGTTTCATTCTGTGGCAGTTACTTTCTTTCAGCCCAACCTACTCCACATAGGCCTACTGCTTTTGAGGGAAGGAGGAAGAAGCCCTACTTTTCCTATGTTGAGCCCCTGAAATGAAAGACAGGGTATACATCATATTCTCTTGTATTTTCATTCTTATAAAACTCACAAATTTATCATTTGCTTTCATTTCTTCTTTAATATTTCTCACTCAGTATGTTTAAGCTGTATTGGATTCCCTGGATAGTACACTTATAAATGATTTTAGGTAGGCAGTTTAGTCCTTTGCAGAAAAGCAAGGCAATCCACAGAGATCCAGAAAGTGTGTGTTGTTCACTGGGTAATGGCAAAGAGTTGAAGTCTACCCACCTTGAAGTTATTAAGGTTGAGAAACATTGTTATATATAATTTGAAACTTCAAACCCGTTTAAAGCCTTAGGGAAGAAGAATTATTGCCATTAGATTTCCCAAACATATTGCTTAATTCTATATGAAATCTCATTCAAAGAAATGAATCAGTGAATGTATAATGAAAAACTACCGCTGTTTTAAATCAGCATTTAATCACTTGATGGTTGCCTGGGAAGGAATACAACATCATCTATCTCCAGTCTGCAACACAGTCCTTTCAACAGTTCCAAGAAGGCTCCATACCCATTTGCACTATTCAGGTGATGCTGAGGACACAGATAAACCTCCAAAAAGCCTCAACAACTCTCCAAAAGAATGCAAATGACAAGTGGTCTGTAAGGAGTACAAATCCTTCCATTCTCCACCATCCACTAGAACTGAAGAAGCTTCTTGGATGAGAAGCAAAATGCCTTCAAAGAAAAAAAAGAAAGTACAGTTGCCTCTTGAAAAAACACATTTCGGACATCCATGATTTGGATGACTGAGAATCTCTATAGACATCCTCCTCATTGAATTTTGAAATTTTGGAACAGCTCAACTAACATAATTTATATATATTGAGGTAGAATGCATATCATTTTAAATACAACTCATGAGGATTGAAATAGATATTGAATAGATACCTTATACACAACAAATTTTGTTAGAAGAAAAGATGTTTCCTGCCTGTGATCTAGCATTAAAACTTATCAATTGTTTGTAAACTGCTAAGAGTCACTTTGGTGAGATAGGCAGCATAGAAATGTAAAAATAAATAAATAAATAAATAAATAAATAAATAAATAAATAAATAAATAAATAAATANATGTAAAAATAAATAAATAAATAAATAAATAAATAAATGAATGAATGAATAAATAAATAAATAAATAAATAAATTTTGACACGTTTATATGCAAATATCATTCTGTATCTGTTATCTTCTTTATAATCAGATGAATAATATAATATAAGTAGGATTGCCATCTAGTAGAAAAAAAACTGAAAAAGAACATGCCTCTAGTTTTCTTTTTGATCTTCTGTATTGATCTCAAACTTACAAATGAGATGATCTGTGATGTGTCTGTTTTTCTTTTTTAATAATTATAAGCTTGCTTCAACTTTATTTTTTTAGAAATTCTACATTTATAGGTAATGCTGTATGAATATTGTTACATATTTTTATGTACCATTCTTCTGATGTCCATTTTCATATGCACTTTTATATACTTTTTGTATATACCTTTAATAATGCATAAGACTTGTTCTAATATACATGTTTCTGTGTCTTTAATGCACATTTTTGAATGTATGTATTTATTCAATATGTATGACCACCCATCTCACCACAGATACCACGACATCTAAATTCAATCCCAAATTCATTGCATGAATTCTGAATAATATCATTAAACTCTAAGTTATTAATGTTAGTGTTCATTATACTTCTGTTATCAGCTTTAAAGGAATAATTGGATTAACTCATGCAAAAAAGATGAATTTGGGGGATGGGAGGCAGGCAGAAAAGCTAAGACTAGTTTACTCAGCTCTTGCTGGTCCTTCTATTTTTTTCTTTCAAATAATGATATTAAAAGAGCAGAGAACATTTACTGGGCTTTACCTTTACCACCTGGGATCTCTGTCTTCATCCTCTCTCAGCAGCTACAGGTGAAACTCAAAAATTAGAATATTGTGAAAAAGTTCATTTATTTCAGTAATGCAACTTAAAATGTGAAACTAATTATGAGATAGACTCATTAATGTAAAGCAAAGATAGTTCCAGTCGTGATTTGTCATAATGAGATGATTATGGGCTTACAGCTCATGAAACCACAAATCCACAATCTCAAGAAAATTAAAAATATTGTTGAAAAGGTTCAATATTCTAGGCTCAAAGTGTTCCCACTAATCAGCTAATGAAGCCCCAATAACACCCGCAAAGGGTTTCCTGAGCCTTTAAATGGTCTCGCAGTCTGCGTTCAAATAGGAATTTCATAGATATGGGAAAGACTGCTGAGCCTGACAATTGTGCAGAAAACCATCATTGACAACCTCCATAAAGAGGGAAAGCCTCAAAAGGTAATTGCAAAAGAAGTTGGATGTTCCCAAAAGTGGCTGTATCAAAGCACATTAAGGAGAAAGTTATGTGGAAGGAAAAGTGTGGACAAAAAAGGTGCACAAGCAGCGGGATTACCTCATCTGGAGAGGATGGTCAGGAAAAGGCCATTCAAAAGTGTTGGGGACTTTCACAAGGAGTGGACGTGGGCTGGAGTCAGTGCATCAAGAGCCACCACACACAGACGGATTCCTGACATGGGTTTCAAATGTCGTATTCCTTCTTGTCAAGCACTCCAGACTGAGGTTAATCCCTGCTGCTGTTGCACCTTTTTTGTCCACCACTTTTTCACACTTCACATAACTTTCATTAATTGTGCTTTGATACAGCACTTTCTGGGGAAATACATCCAACTTCTTTTGCAAATTTACCTTTTGCAGGCTTTTCCCTCTTTATGGGAGGTTGTCAATGATGGTTTTCTGCACAATTGTTCAGGTCAGCAGTCTTCCCATGATTATGATTCCTATTGAACCAGACTGAGAGACCCATTTAAAGGCTCAGGAACCCTTTGCGGGTGTTATGCTTCATTAGCTGATTAGTGGACACTTTGAGCCTAGAATATTGAACCTTTTCACAATATTTTAATTTTCTGAGATTGTGGATTTGTGGTTTTCATGAGCTGTAAGCCATAATCATCTCAATTATGACAAATCACGACTTGAACTATCTTGCTTTACATGTAATGAGTCTATCTCATATATTAGTTTCACATTTTAAGTTGCATTACTGAAATAAATGAACTTTTTCACAATATTCTAATTTTTGAGTTTCACCTGTAGCTGCTGAGAGAGGATGAAGACAGAAGATCCCAGGTGGTAAAGGTAAAGCCCAGTAAATGTTCTGCTGCTCTTTTAATATTCATTATTTGAAAGAAAAAAATAGAAGGACCAGCAAGAGCTGAGTAAACTAGTCTTAGCTTTTCTGCCTGCCTCCCATCCCCCAAATTCATCTTTTTTTGCATGAGTTAATCCAATTATCCTTTAAAGCTTGATAACAGAAGTATAATGAACACTAACATTAATAACTTAGAGTTTAATGATATTATTCAGGAATTCATGCAATGAATTGGGATGAATTTAGATGTCGTGGTATCTGTGGTGAGATGGGTGGTCATACATATTGAATAAATACATACATTCAAAATGTGCATTAAAGACACAGAAACATGTATATTAGAACAAGTCTTATCATTATTAAAGGTATATACAAAAAGTATATAAAAGTGCATATGAAAATGGACATTCAGAAGAATGGTACATAAAAATATGTAACAATATTCATACAGCATTACCTATAAATGTAGAATTTCTAAAAAATAAAGTTGAAGCAAGCTTATAATTATTTAAAAAGAAAAACAGACACATCACAGATCATCTCATTTGTAAGTTTGAGATCAATACAGAAGATCAAAAAGAAAAACTAGGAGGCATGTTCTTTTTCAGTTTTTTTTCTACTAGATGGCAATCCTACTTATATTATATTATTATCTGATTATAAAGAAGATAACAGATTACAGAATGATTTTGCATATAAACGTGTCAAAATTTATTTATTTATTTATTTATTTATTCATTATTTCATTTATTTATTTATTTATTTATTTATTTATTTTTACATTTCTATGCTGCCTATCTCACCAAAGTGACTCTTAGCAGGTTACAAAACAATTGATAAGTTTTAATGCTAGATCACAGGCAGGAAACATCTTTCTTCTAACAAAAATTTGTGTGTGATATAAGTATCTATGCAATATCTATTTCATCCTCATGAGTTTATTTAAAATGATATGGCATTCTACCTCAATATATATAAATTATGTTAGTTGAGCTGTTCCAAAATTTCAAAATTCAATGAGGAGGATGTCGTTAGAGATTCTCATCATCCAAATCATGGATGTCCGAAATGTGTTTTTTCAAGAGGCAACTGTACTTTCTTTTTTTTCTTTGAAGGCATTTTGCTTCTCATCAAGAAGCTTCTTCAGTTCTAGTGGGATGGTGGTGAGAATGGAAGGGATTTGTACTCCCTTACAGACCACTTGTCATTTGCATTCTTTGGAAGAGTGTTGAGGCTTTTTTGGAAGGTTTAGTCTGTGTCCTCAAGCATCACCTGAATAGTCGCAAATGGGTAGTTGGAGCCTTTCGTGGAACTTTGAAAGGACTGTGTTGCAGACTGGAGATAGATGATGTTGTATTCTCTTCCAGGGCAACCATCAAGTGATTAAAATGGCTGATTTAAAACAGCGTAGGTTGTTTCATTATACATTCACTGATTCATTTCTTTGAATGAGATTCTTCATATAGAATAAGCAATATGTTTGGGAAATCTAATGCAATAATTCTTTTCTTCCCTAAGGCCTTTAAACGGGTTTGAAGTTTCAAATATATATATCACAATGTTTTCTCACCTTATAACTTCAAGGTGGGTAGACTTTAACTGTTGCCATTACCCACCTGAAAACACACACCGTTTCTGGATCTCTGTTGGATTGCCTTGCTTTTCTGCAATAGCGGACTAAACTGCCTACCTAAAATCATTTATAAGTGTACTTCCAGGGAATCCAATACAGCTTAAACATAACTTGAGTGAGAAAATTAAAGAAGAAATGAAAGCAAATGATTAAATTTGTGAGTTTTATAAAGAATGAAAATACAGAGGAATATGAGTATACCCTGTCTTTCATTTCAGGGGCTCAAACATTAGGAAAAGTTAGGGCTTCTTCCTCCTTCCCCAAAAGGCAGTAGGCCTTATGTGGAGTAGTTGGCTGAAGAAGTACTGCCACAGAAATGAAACATTTCACTAAGTTTTATAGGTGAGGAAAGCAGTGAATTGCCTCAGTACTAGCCCAAACATTTAATTACAATATTACACTAGTTCTGTTCTTGCTAAGCAAACAACTTATAGGTTTCGGTTTAGATGCAAAGTTTATTGCATTCTTGATTTTAAAAAATAACAGGTGGAAGGGGTGCAAGAATTGGTTAAGTTTTGATTACCTGACTGCTTTTACAGAGGAAATCCTTATCCCATGTAAAGAAGCTGGTTGGGGTAAAAAAAACCCAGTAGTACTCATGATAATGTTTGTCTAATTTCATCTTCTGTTTGATGGAATGTTGTGTGTTCACATCTGGTAGGGAATCTGCATTTCCATGAAGTGAATATTTTCCCTCAGGAATTATGCTGCCTTTACAGAAAAAAAATCTCTTCATGCCAAGGCAATAATAATAACAATAATACAATATAACAACAACAACCAACGACAAAACAATAATATAAATAATAATAATAATAATAATAATAATAATAATAATAATAATTAATAATAATAATAATAATAATAATAATACATGCTGTTAATTAGGGGAATAACTTATCCCCAAAAATGTAGTCCTTGCCATTCAAATCTCATGTTTTATATCTTGGGCCAGGGCAGGGGGTTAATTTATTTAATGTAATAAAGGGTGCCAATTACAAAAAAAATGCCAAATTGCCAGCAAAAGCTTCTTACACTGATTTCTACCTTTCAAAAAAGGAATGAGTCCAAACAAATATGTTCTTACTTTCCCAAAGTTTTCTAAGCCATCAGAAAAACCCTCCACAAGTAATTATTTTCTATTAAGAATAAAATATGGCAATTACTTTCTGTCTTCCTGGATTAAATTGGCTGATATTAGGTTTAAATTCTCTATCACAGTTTTCTGTAGCTTGTGTTAACAAAGCATTAAATGAAAGCCGGGATTTCAAATAAACTTTGCAAACAATTCCATTATGGACTTGTCAAATGTGCACCCAATCTCAGCTGCAAAGCCTGTCATTTACATGTCACTTTTTCCAAAATCAGCGAATGAAAAGGATGGACTCAGGATACATTGTCTACACAAAGAGTAATAAAATGGACAATTTGAGATGGGATTTTTTTCATTCTTAACTATGTCTTTAGCTTTACATTTTTCGTCAGGCTTATCAATTATTGTTAGCTCAATAATAAATTTTTGTGAATCTTTGACCTCGGTATGGACCACTGTAGCTTACATTTTCAGAATTAACGTCTATTAAAAAAACAATTTGCACTGATCTCTGTTGAGGAATTTACCTCTCTTAAGCAGCATTTTTAATTTGAAACCCAATATTGTACACAGCAAGATTGGTTCCAAATTTCTATCAAGGACAAATTGTGTGTACTGTGATGTGGGACAGCACACACTGCAAACTATAACTATATGTCTGCAGATTTTTCTGGAAGAATGTCTGTAGAATTTGTTAGACTTACTCTGAAAATAAATAGCTTCTTCAGTTCTCTTTTTTCTAAAATGTCAGTTCAATCTTACTTGGTCTAAAATTTTGAGAAATAATCTGGAAAATCTGCCAGACAGATGGAAGAAAATGATGTATAATTGAGGTCATAATTATTTATTTTTGGGCGGGACTCAAGGCAGTTTTTTTCAATTGCGAAGATATACAGTAATTTATTTGACATGCTTATGAAAATGAGAGAAATGTGCATGAATATTTGCAGAAAATAAATCTTTCTGAAGTACTTGTGCGGTCATGGTTACAGATCATTTTATTATTTTGACTTTTGAAAAAGTGGACTCTTGTTGGGCTCTTTCCATTCTAAAGGGATAGATGTGAAAAAAACAAGTCATTTAGTTAGAGTATGGAACAGCATCATAGGGCTTAGAAGGGATCTTGAAGTGCTTCTAGGCTCCAACAACCTGCTTCAAGGCAGGAGCTTTTACCACCAAGTCCAAAGTCAGTCTAATACTATGGACAGTGAAACCCAGTATGGTTTCTTGGATCCTTCTAACCAGAATGACACAGGTCTAAGCGCATGATTGCTACTGGGTAGAAATCTCCACTTACATTAGGACAAAAATGTAGATTCCAATCATTGATGTGAGCAAAATCTATCTGCATCTGACCACAGTGTTTAAATTGTAATTGTCTCTTTGGTAAAAAATCTACACTTCGGAATAATGCAATCTTGGGAGCAAATCTTCCCCAAGCCCTTGGTTGACTCTGCCTATAAAAGCATATGTTTCCTCTCAAGATAAGCCATGCATGTCTAATGCACGTGGGAAGATTATTGTGCAGATGGCTCATTAATTAAATTGGTGAAATAAACAACACTTTTCTTTGTCATATTCATATCAGCTCTGCTGGGAACATTCTTCTGTCAGTATCACATTGATTTCTGCCTTAGCCCCCAGGCATTTAAACTGGAAATCATGCATATCAAAAGTGTACAGATGTTACTTGACATATTAATGGTTGTAACTGTTACACTCAGAAGACCTTTTTGCATTGAAACTATAGCTACCAGCTTTTCGGAGCAGTTCTGTTTGAAGTTCCAATCGTTTCAGGATTTATAAAATGGAATACACAGTTTTAGTTTGCCATTCTTTCTTGAAGGGGAGAGGGGAGAAGATCTGTGAAAACAAAGATTTCAGTGGCAGCGTTTGGAGAAAATTATTGGAGTTTTTGCCTCAGCCACTGAAAGTATCAAAATTCAAGTGGGTCAGTGTTCGAACTGAACAAACGCCAACTCAATAAACCTTCGAGAGAGCAAGGCATTTTCTCAAATTCCATGTTATTAAAGCGTATTATATTGGGCACATCTAGGAAAACCCACATCTGAGGAGTCTGGGTTATCCCTCCCAAAAGAAATATCAAAGACCCATCCCCTGCACCAATCCATCACATGGTCCATCAGAACCATCATCCCAACTGAGAACGTTCCTTTCAGACACTCTCTCCGAGGTGCAGCAGTAAACATTGTCTCTTGACTTTCTGAGAAGACGTTTGGCTGAGTCTTAATTTGTCCACCTCTTTTACTATAATCCCTCCTTCCAAATTCCCAGACACTAAATGTGTCAGCTTGAAGCTTCCGAGTAGTAAAATTTGGGCTTCCAAGGTCTGGACATCAAGTTCATTTCTCTATTTAATCGAGAGATGTAAGACTGCAAAGTTTCTAATAGACTTTACTAAAAAATTGATAACTTGGTTCTAGCACAAGACTTCAGACACACAGCTAAGACCATCTTATATAGACATGTTAGAGACAGAAGAAAATAGAGAAGGGTCACACTTGAGCTACTATAGGCATCTACACATATCCCCTACTGGTCCAAAGAACTAGAAAGCCTCCCCTTGTAGTTATAGCAATAGTCCTTTAGCTCTTATAAAAAAGTTTCTGCCAATTACACTAGTAGCAATTGGCTTCTGGTGTTAACTGATCCTGGTCTCTGCGAAGGAACATAATGATGCAAAAGCAGAAATATTGCGACTTTGACATGGCTAAGTCAATATTCTGTTCTAGATTTCATGGATGGATTTAACTAGTACTAACGATAATGCTTTAGCATCATTTTGTGCACTTTTCTTTGTAGAAAATATTGCACTTTCATCATTTTGTACCTTCAGTGAACTGATGAATTCATGATCATATATCCAGTCTGTATCCTGTGTCTTTCAAATATTGGACACCAGTATAATCATGAGTACATCCGCAGTGAAACATGGAGAAAGCTTTAGAGGACTGTCTCCCATTATCAATACTTCTAAAGAATTGGCAGTGTTGAGAAAGGCAGAACTGTACCAGCATGGCTTCTTTGCACTGGAGTTTCTAATAGTCACACTCTCTCT
>BHFT01035911.1:0-11106 GCA_004320025.1 Laticauda laticaudata | reverse complement strand
ATCTCTCTCTCTCTCTCTCTCTCTCTCTCTCTCTCTCTCTCTCTCTCTCTCTCTCCAACATCAGCAAGCCACTGTGAGTCAAAATTCATATTAGTGGTCCCTGGGATTTAAAATTATCAGTTTGGGATCCAAACTGAGGTCCAAAAGGTTGGCAACACCTGATGTAGAGAGAAAAGAAAATGGCCTTCAGGGAGAAAAGGAAGATCCATTACCAAGATAATGGCCAGATAAAAGAGGAATGAGTCTAGCACAGGAATGAAATGGGGGGTAAGTGTTTAAGACATGGAATGGAATGGATGGATGGATGGAAACTAATCAAGGAGAGAACCAACCTAGAACTAAGGAGAAATCTCTTGACAGAACAACAAATCAGTGAAATGACTTGCCCCAGAAATTGTAGATGCTCCAACACTGGAAGTTTTAAAGAACAGATTGGATAACCATTTGTCTGAAATGGTATAGAGTTTCGGGCTTGAGCTGGGGGTTGGACTAGAATACCTCCAAGGTCCTTTGCAACTCTGTTATTCTGTTATTCTGACATGCCCCTCTCTAGTTCATAGGAAGCTAAAGGGAGGGAGAGAGCATGTAAAAATTGGAAGGAAGCATGTAAAAATTGTGAGATTCTGTTAGTGTAATTTTAAGGGTGGGGGGGAGGAGTATTAGTCTCCATGGCATTGATTTCCTAGTCTGGTCTACCTCAGAGGGCTAGAGATGTTGGAGGCATTGAGCTGTGTGTCTTTCACAGAAATGGCTGCCTTCCTTGGAAGGCACAGATACAAAAGAGATTTCAAAAAGAGACATAATTGGGCAAATTCAGATGGATTGTTTTACCTCTACAAAGGAAGCAGTCTGGAAAAAGCCACATTTTAGGTAGATTCCTTTGATGTATTTTCTTTCACCATCTTTGAGAGTCTTCCCATCATTTTAGAGATGTTTCAAAGAGAAATTAGGAGAGACCCAACACTGCACAGTAACCCAGAATGGCTTAAATACTGAGCAAAAATGGAAATGTATGAAATTTTGTCAGCAGCATACAGTAATGAAATTACACCTAACAGTGATTGTATTATATGGAGACTAAAAGTCATGCTCATGTGGAAAAGGAGAGCTTGAGTGCTGGAAGAGCTATAAACCACAGCATCTACATCTGTGCATGTAATAAAGCCTGAAGTTTGACAGGTCAGACTGACATGTATTGCATTATTGTTATTATGATTGATTAAGCACACTTGGGACTTCACTGTTGTTACTCATTTATTTTTGCCTCTGTTCTGTAACTGTAGGGAGAATCACACACACACACCCCTTTTAAAATAAGAAAGTCCCCATATTAGCAAAGTAATGCCCCTTTCCCCGGAAGAGAAAAAGCTTCCCTGAAGTAAAACCACTCAAGCGGCTGGCCCCTGTGAATGGATATTTAGTTTCACAAACTGCTCCATTCATAAACAAAAACACCTTCAGATACAGCTTCCACAGAAGGCTGGAAACAGAGGTGATATTCAGTAGGTTCCGATCAGTTCTGGAGAACTGGTAGCAGAAGTTTTGAGTAGTTTGGAGAACCAGCAAATACCACCTCTGTCTGGAGATTTTACAGTATCCTTCCACTGCCACACCCATCCAGCCACGCCCACAGAACTAGGAGTACAATTTTTTGAATCCCACTACTGCTGGAAACCATCAGATTTAAAAGTAGGGAGACAAAAGACATTAAAATCTGCATTCCCCCACCTGACCTCAAGGACAGGGTAAGACTCTCAGCCATAATATAAACCAAGTCACCACAATTAGAATAATCAAAGACACACACTTGAAATTATTGCCCAACAAGCTGAGAAATCTCAACCACACAGCCTCAAAATAATATAAAAGTCCATGCAGTCATCCAACCAGGTTGCTGGCTGACCCAGAATCCAGTGCTATTGTCATTGCAGTTTCTGGCTTCTGAAATAAAGAAACCTACCCTCAAAGCAACTTGCTTTCCCATCTTCTCATTTCATCCATCCTGCCGACTTTACCTTCCCGATTGGAGAAAGTGATTTTTTTCTTTCCAACACAACTCTTGCAGATTGACAGGAATGAGTTCAAGCAATTTCCATGAACCAGGCAGCAGAAACACTCCTCTAATATCTTTTGTTTGATCATTAGAAAAAAATACAACACTCAAATCGGATCTTTCCTTACATCTCCCTTCTGTGCAAACCTACCTAGCTATAAAGGCTTTTTTAAAAAGCCAAGGAAGAGAAAAAACAAGCATTTGTCACTCATTCATTGAAAACTGGGCAGCCTTAGATTTTTTTCTCTGTCTCAGGGAAAAAACACTTCTGCAGGCTAGTATTTGTAGATAGCATTTTAAAAAAGATAGTGTCAGCTAAACAGTTCACCTATTTTCTTGAAATGTAAACTTGAGGTATTCTATTCATATTCATTGTGAATATGAAATGTAGACAGAAAACATGCTATGAACTAAATATGTCCTTGATTCAATAGAGATGATACTAGGGATTGTACCTTAGATTTTCTTTAGCAAATGGCATTTTTTTATACTTGCAAAGGATTTTTTTCCTCTGTTTTTTAATATCCTGCACAAACATTTTATTGGCCAGATAGGCTGTCCTTTCCTTCCTCCCCAAATTAATTTTCCTCTCAATTTAGAAATACCAGGAAAAATAATAAAGCTGCACAAAATGTATTTGTTTAATGGTAATGAACATCCTAATTTGAAAGGAGGTTGGCTGTTGGCACGACAAAGACCAGACTGTAATACGGTATGACTCTGTCAACCACACAATGAGATAAATGCTCCTCAGGGAAAGATTTTACAATCCAACCTATTATCTTAATAGCCTTGTGGTTCGATATTAAAGATATAAGTTCCAGAGTATGGATGTATTGGTTTTGAGGGGGTCTTTGGTCTCTTATTCAAATAAGAGATCTTCAAAGTGACAGGGGGCTATTAAAGTGTCATAATTAGTTGTGACAGTAGCATCTCCAACTAGCTGATGATGCTCTACACCTATGTTACATATTTGTGGTCTTTATCTGTTCATACTGTTGTTGTGTTCCAATATAGTTATAGAAAATTGTGCTATGGTTTGCTATCGTGTAGGTAAATATATACTCTATGCTGTATTATACTATACTCATACTCAGTGGTGGAATTCAAGTTTTTTTACTACCGGTTCTGTGGGTGTAGCTTGATGGGCGTTGCAGGGGAAGGATACGATAAACTCTCCATTACCATCCCACTCCAGGGGAAGGATACTGTAAAATCTCAATTTCCTCCCCACTCCTGGGGGAAGATTACCACTGGTTCTCCGAACTACTCAAAATTTCTGCTACTGGTTTTCCAGAACTGGTCAGAACCTGCTGAATACTACCTCTGCTCATACTATGCTATGCTAAGAAACTAACAGGCCAATACAGAAGTGTGAAACAAATAATACATATATAAAAACAACTGCTCTGGACTAATATTCATGGCATGATTACAGTTGAAGTAATTTTGAAATGCAAAAAGCAAAAGGATAACCAATGACTGACTGCTGACATATTGAAAATAGCTGAAGAAAGGTGGAAAATTTGCCCCAACCTGAATGTTTAGTACTGAAAAAGAGCAAGGAAAGACATGATGTTGAATCTAATAAGTCATACATTTCTTCGCTTTGTCCCTCTTTGACAAAAAGACAAAAAAAAATGTATCTAAATAAGCAATGCAGAGAAACAGAAGATAGTAAGTGAATGGGAAGGAAAAGAGATTTCTTAAGGATAATTACAGGAATGAGTATGATATAGTCAAAGAAGGCAAACATTTGTTGGAAAAAGAAGAAGTAATGATGCAAACAAGTGGAGAAACTGAACAAAAAGGATTTCCTTACTGCTGATACATGATCTGATCACAGGACCTTGAAAATATTGTTAAGAACAATATTCACCAACTTCAGGAGTTGATGAAATGGAAGCAGAACTATTTAACTCTTGCAAGACAAAGCAATACCTGGTGTTTGTAAGCAGGAATAAAAAACATAGCAATTGCTACCAATGGACCTTAAAAGGTAAATCTATACTTACTTTTTACCTGCGAAGGACAGTTTGGCTTCTATAAAAATCAAAATCTCTGTATAACCTGTACACTTTAATGAAACCATCAGTATTTCTAATGCAATATTTTCAAAAGCATTGTCTTCATAAGCATCACAATCATGTAAGACCTTTCCCCCCCAAAAAATAAAGAATCAAGAAACTTAGATCTTAGTAAATGGTATTTTAGAGCATGACACCATTGCTATTATGTGAAAGAGAAGATAACGGCTTATAGCAAGCAACTCAATGGAAGCAATGGGAAAACCTTGGTATAATGTGATAATGTCCACCAACAAAAAGTGTCTGGCAGAGATTTTATAAAACTATTCGAATCCTTCAGCATCAGGGCAGATGTGTTGCTAAGCAGGGGAGAATTCAGAATGATAACAATCAGCTTGTTAAAAAGGCCAGTGGAATGTAAACATGTGTTGATTTTGGAAGACTAAACAAACCATCTGCTCAAAATAGCTACAATATCTTCTGCCTAACCTGGCAATTGTGTTAGATTAAATACACTGAGCAATTTTTAATATATATACGCATACATAGATACAGAGAGAGAGAGAGAGGGAGGGAGGGAGGGAGGGAGGAAGAGTGAGTATGTATGATTAGAACTTGGGGAATAGGGAGGAGAGCTTCATTTGCTGCATATTCGGAATGATTTTTGGATCTAGNGGCCAAGTGTGATTGGACACACAAGGAATTTGTCTTGGTGCAAATGCCCTCAGTGTACATAAAAGAAAAGATACATTAATCAAGAGTCAAGTATCATAAGGTACAACACTTAATAATAGTCATAGGGTACAATAAGCAATCAAATCATACTAAAAAACAGTCAATAAAAATTGTTAGGGTACAAGCAACAAGGTTACAGTCACACAGTCATAAATGGGAGGAGATGGGTGAAAGGAAGGATGGGAGGATTAATAAGTAATACTAATAGTAATGCAGACTTAGTAAATAGTTTGACAGTGTTGAAGGAATTATTGTATAGCAGAGTGATGGAGTTTGGAAAAAACTGTTCGTGTGTCTAGTTATTCTGGTGTGCAATGCACTATAGTGTCACTCTGAGGGTAGGAGTTGAAACAGTTTCTGTCCAGGATGTGAGGGGTTTGCAAATATTTTCCCAGCCCTCTTTTTGACTCTTGCAGTATACAGGTCCTCAATGGAAAGCAGGTTGGTAGTAACTGTTTTTTCTGCAGTCCAAATTACTCTCTGAAGTCTGTGTCTGTCTTGTTGGATTGCAGAACCAAATCAGACAGGTATAGAGGTGCAGATGACAGACTCAATAATTCCTCTGTAGAACTGTGTCAGCAGCTCCTTGGGCAGTTTGAGCTTCCTGAGTTGGCACAAAAAGAATATTCTTTGTTGTGCTTTTTTGATGACATTTTTGATGTCAGGTGTCCATTTTAGATCTTGTGATATGATAGAACTAGAAGTGGTATTCAGCAGGTTCTTACCAGTTCTGGAGAACTGATAGCAAAAATTTTGAGTAGTTTGGAGAACCGGCAAATACCACCTTTGACTGCAAATTTTACAGTATCCATCCCCTGACACGGCCACCAAGCCATGCCCACAGAACCTGTAGTAAAAACATTTGAATCCCACCACTGGATAGAACCTAGAAATTTGAAGGTCTCTACTGTTGATACTGTGTTGTGTAGTATTGTAAGAGGTGGTGGTATGGCAGAGTTTCTCTTAAAGTCTACCACCATTTCCATGATAGTTAGTCTAACAGCCTTTCAGTTGAGTTTAGAAGTTATTTTCACTTCCAGGAATGCTGCAGAACAACATTATCTAGGTTTATGAATCTCCTATAATTGTGTGATGAAACTTTCCTTGAAGCAAAGCCAAAAAATGGTTTATGATCTCAGCTTACTGGCTGAATGTTTTGTAGCTCAAAAACGGAGGAATTAGTTACCACTTGTCTTCCAAGCATTCCTACTAATACCACTCTATGAAGCCTTATTAAGACCACACATAGAGTACTGCATCCAGTTTTGGTCACCACAGTGTAAAAAAGATGTTGAGACTCCAGAAAAAATACAGAGAAGAGCAACCAGGATGATTAGGGGAATGGAGGCTAAAACATACGATGAAAAGTTGCAGGAACTGTGCAATCTAGTAAAGAGAAGGTCTAGGAGAGATATGATAGCAGTGTTCCAATATTTGAGGGGCTACCACAGAGAAGAAGGGGACAAGCTGTTTTCCAAAGCACCTGAAAGCCAGACAAAGAATAATGGATAGAAACTGAACAAGGAGAGATTCAATCTGGAAATAAGGAGAAATTTTCTGACAGTGAGAACAATCAACCAATCGAACAGCTTGCCTTCTGAAGTTGTGGGAGCTTCATCACTGGAAGCTTTCAGGAAGAGACTGGACTGCCACCTGTCAAAAATGGTGTAGGGCTCCTGCTTGGGTGAGTGGGGGTTGGACTAGATGACCTACAAGGTCGCTTCCAACTCTGTTAATCTGTAATCTGTATCTTTTCTAATAGAAACTTGGAATACCTTAGTTTCCAAAACATTCTACTTCTCACATCTAGATTAGTGGTGGGATTTAATTTTTTTTTATTACCAGTTCTGTGAACGTGGCTTGGTGGGCATGGCAGGGGAAGGATACTGTAAAATCTCCAGTCAGAGGTGGGATTTGCCAGATCTCCTAACTACTCAAAATTTCCGCTTCCAATTTTCCAGAACTGGTCAGAACCTGCTGAATACCACCTCTTATACTCTTTCTAAGATTATAAATATGTACAGATGAATCTTGAACATGTTTCAAATCTTTCTGCAAGATCCTGAAAGAATGGAGAAGAGTAAACACAGTTTCAGTACTTAAAAAGAGGAAGAGATAGCACCCAGGAGATCACAAACCAATTAAGATATGTACTGAGGAAGTACTAAAACAGATTGTGAAGCAGAACATTTATAAACATTTAGAAAATAATGTTACCGTTACTCGGAACCAACATGGTTTTCTCCAGAAAAGTTGTATTGAATCAACTTGATTTCTAAACCAGAACTTCTTTGGTAGAGAAGAGCTGAAACACTTCTAATCCAACCTCCTGCTTAGCCAGGAAACACTATATCATTTCAGGCAAATGGTTATTCAGTCTCATCTTAAATCCTTCCAGTATTGGAGCATTTACAACTTCTGGAGGCAAGTTGCTCCACTGGTTAATTGTTCTAACTGTCAGGAAATTTCTCCTGAGTTCTAAGTTGCTTCTCTCCTTGATTAGTTTCCACCCATTGCTTCTTATCCTGCCCTCAGGTACTTTGGAAAATAGCTTGACTCCCTCTTCTTTGTGGCAGCCCCTGAGATATTGGAACACTACTATCGTCACATCTAGTCCTTCTTTTCATCAAACCAGACATACCCAATTCCAGCAACCATTCTTTATATATTTTAGCCTCTATCTGGAATCTGGAACCCAACTCCTGTGAAGACTGGAGCTGGGTGTGTTTATAGGTAGTCCTCAACTTATGACAATTGGGACCAGATTTTCTGTTGCTGAGCAAGGTGATTGTTAAATGAGTGAGGCCTGATTTTACAACCTTTCATTTGCCATGGGTTTTAAATGAATCACTGCAATTGTTAAGTGAATCATGTGGTCATTAAGTGAATCCTGCTTCCCCAATTGATTTTGCTTGCTGGAAGGTCACAAATGTCAATCACTTGACCCTGGGACACTGCAACTATCAGAAATATGTTTTGGTTGTCAAGCACTCAAATTTGGATCCTATGACCTTGGGGATGCGTAGGCAGTCATAAGTGCAAGGGTTGGGGTTAGGGTTAGGATTTTTTCAGTGCCATTGTAACTTTGAATGGTGCTAAAGAAATGGTTTTAAGTTGGGAATTACTTATATCGGTAGTTGCAAAAGAGAAGAATGAGGGAACATAGAGATTTGCAAATATTTCAAAGGTTGGAATATGCAAGGTAGATCTATTATCTGTGATAGAACAATATAAGACCAATTAGTTGTAATTAAAAAGAAAGTCAGGTTGACAATTAGGAGAGATTTCCTGATAACAATACTCTCTTCTGGAGTTTGAACTTCTTATCATTTTATGATGAGTAAACTTAACCTTAAACCCAATTTCAAAGGCATTTTCTTCACCCTTAAAATTTATTAAATTATGAAGAAAAAAAACCAGACTTTCCATTATCACAAATAGATTTTATTATCATTACTTTGAAAAACTGGAAATTGAGTAAAAGGTTTAAGCCATTAAGTGATCTGCCAAAATTTTGGATCCAAATTTTGGTTAGAGAAAAAATCTCCAGTGCCTTGCCTCTCCTCTCCTCTCCTCTCCTCTCCTCTCCTCTCCTCTCCTCTCCTCTCCTCTCCTCTCCTCTCTTGTTAATATAGTTAAGTGACAGAACAAATATTGCTAGAACTAGGAGAATTTAAAATTTTCCCAAGACTGGTGAATGAATCAATTATAGAGAGATAGATAAAGGATTAAATCGTAATGTATTCTGTTTTTGTAGATTTTGGCATGAAATTCTCACCAAAGGGTTTTCTTTTCCTCAAGAGTTTTTGTTAAATATAAATATTGTGAAATGAATTAATCATATACAATACTTCAAAATGAGGGCAAATGGGAACTCCAATACTACCAGAATTTACAGTCCTCTGAAAATATAGAACAGATTTTATTTCTATTTTCCTTGATTTACAGTCCACTCTTTTCAATGCACTTGTTGGCTATCTCAGCAACTTTTCTTTTAATGTATTACTGCATTATCTGGTAGTTTCTCCTCATTTAAATGGGGCAGCATCTCTAGTCATCCATTGGAATTTGATTTAGCACTCTAAATTTATATTGACTAAGCAACATTTTACTAATGTAGCGATCAATTTTATGTAGTGAACAAGTGTTTAGAAAGTGTTTCCTAACACTTCAAAGTGAAAGGTTATTGAAGTGAAATATTTGAGTAAACATTCATGACAGGTGGTGGCATCCAGCTAATCTTGGTTAATCACTAGGAATTCTTGCTGGTTTCTGTCCTTTTTCCCCACCATGCCCATGATTTTCTAGGAGGCTGTTTTTTCTGCCCAGTCAGCCAAAGTTTCTAGGCCAGGCCTGTCAAACTGGCAGCCTGTAGGCTGGATGTACAGATGCAGCATGCAATGTGATTGAGTTTTACATCCCTACTGTAGGGAAATGATACTCCTTGCAATAGTTGGTTGAATGAAGAAAATTCTTGGTTTTGTGGAGAAATTGTGATGGGGAGTTAGTGGAGTGCTCTCTATGAGAACCCACTCCCTTCTAGCACCAAATATGTTTTCTAGCTGGGTAACGACACATCTGCAACAGTGGTGGGATTCAATATTTTTTTACTACCGGTTCTGTGGGTGTGGCTTGGTGCAGGTGCTGTGGAGGTGGCTGGTGCTGGAGTGCTTGTCATCAGCTCCTCCAGAAGCAGAAGCAGCAGAAGCGGCGCCAGCGCCCGAAGTAAGAGTCGGAGCCCGTGCTGGCAGAAGCCGGCCAGGAGAAACGGCCAGAGTGAGGGCGGCAGGGGGGCAGGATGGTAGCCCGCTGTCTCTTGGCAAGGGCTGGCTAGGAGAATGGCTGAGGCTTGCTGTGGGCTTCCGCATGGTTGTGGGGTTGCTGCTGGCTAGGAAGGCTGGCAAGGGAGGCTGGCACCGAAAGGCTGGCAGGCAAGGCTGGCGAGGCAGGCTGGCAGGAAGGTCTGGCAGCAAGGCAGGCACCAAGGTGGCATGGAGGAATGCAGGCACCAAAGGCTGGCAAGGAAGGCTGGGCAGGGCAGGTGGGCAACCAAGGCTGGCAGGCCAGACATGAACCAAGGGCTTGGCAGGAAGGCAGGGCAGGAAAGGCTTGGCAGGCAGACTGTGGCTGGCAGCAAGGCTTGGAGCAGGCTGCAGCAAAGGCTTGCAGGCAGGCTGGCAGCAAGGCTGGCAGCGAGGCTGGGCAGGGAGGCTGGGCCAGCAGGTGGGCAGGCAGACATGCAGGCGGACAGGCAAGGCAGTGCGATGTGTCTGGAAGCAGGTCTTCCCTCTGAATGGCAACCTGGCTTCCGAGCTGCTTCCAATTATATCCGCGGGGTCTGATGCCAATGCATGGCGCGCTCGCATGCGCAATAAACGCCAGGCATGCTCTTAGCTTCTTGCTGTGGCATGCCGCTAGGCTTCCGCTCTGCCATCCGCTTCATCCGCTATGGCATCAGCGCTGTAATCGTTCCTGCGTCCGAACTTTGCTGAGGCCACCGCCGGAAGCCCTCGGTTTTGCGGCCATCGCTACTCTCATGCCGCTTCCATCGCGCTGGGCTTCGTTCCGCATCGCTTTGCATCCGCCGCTGCATCCTCCGCCGTGTCCGTGTTATCGCGCTCCGGTTATGCAAATTTTTGCCCTTGTTGAGAGCGGCTAACAACGGAATGGAAGACATTTTGGCTCGTGCCGCTGTGTCCTTTTTGGGGCCTTCCGTTGGGCAGTGTGACATGGGCTTATAGATGGGGCCAGGAAACGGCTGGCGCTTGTCCTTTCTGTCTGCAAACTTAGTTTTCAGAAGAGAGTAAGTTCTGTTTTCTTCTGTTGGAAAGTATTGGCCGTGGCCTCCATTTTTCACTAATTGACTGGATATTCCTGGGATTTAATGTAAGTACTGATATTGAACTGTTTTGACACTGGTAATTTGTTATTGGAGTTAAATCCCTGGATTGGAAAGACTGAACTGATGCTTTACCTGTGAATGATTTTGGACTGCTTGTTTTTTTGAACTTTTGCTTAACACCTTCTGGAAGTAAAAATTACAATTTACTGTACAGTGGTATGCTATGTGCTGTGGTGTATATTATTCAAACACTCTCTCATACGTCTGCCGCTGTATGCAGCTCATTCTCCTAGTGGGGAATGTTAACCGTCAATACTGTTATGGGGCCGCAGGACATACCAGGCTCAAGATAAGCATGAGAATTGCTGGTGATACACAGTAATGTATGCACACAGTTGTTACATAATTGTGGGGTTACTGTCCTGGTAAAGATGACACAAGTCACTCAA